>JAPVLO010001832.1:0-75442 GCA_027257055.1 Cephalopachus bancanus | reverse complement strand
AAACCCTAGCCGGCTGGGTGGCTCAGCCTGCAATCCCGCTTTTTGGGGAGGCCGGGGTGAGTGGATGGCCTGAGCCCGCGGGTTCGAGACCCGCCTGGGCAGCGAGACCTCATCTCTACAATAAATCAAAAAGTCAGCCGGGCGTGGTAGCGCGCGCCTGCAGTTCCAGCTTCTTGGGAGGCGGAGGCGGAAGGATCGCCGGAGCCCGGCAGGTCGAGGCTGTGGTGGCTGGGAGCGGCCACTGCACTCCAGTCTGGGCGACAGAGGGAGACTCCAACTCAAAAAAAACAAAACAAAAAAAACACAAACCCCGCAAAGAGCCCGTTACTTTAAATATCCTTACTTACAGACTTATGCTACTCCACACTAACAATCTCTCATTTTGTGGACTTTACAGGTAGGTCAACATTTTTAAAGAGCATAAGAGTGCCACCTACAGGCGGAAAGGAAGAATACAGCTTTAGGTTTTTCAGAGCAAAGCTTTGACGAAAGGAGGCACTTCTTTGGGACAGTACTTCTCAACACAGCAAAGAAGACATAAAAGGGATAGTGTCTTCATCCCAGCGCCTTTAGTGCACTGGGCTTCTACTGTATTTTTTCAGTAGCATATGGTGCTATGGTGGCATAAAAAATGATACAACGCCAAACAGTATGAATTCGTAACTAGAAGGGCATGAAAATGTTTCTTAGCAGCTGAGGACATAATCTCTCTTTTTCTGCTGGTGTTTCCTCCTCACTGCTAAGAAGTATCTGAACAGGCAGTGAAAACCCCATAATGATGTTGGGACAACAGGATAACAATCTAGAAAAATTTCATTTGGAGTCTTAACTCATATTAGTTTTCATTTTTTTTCTTGTACCAAAGTGTTTGATTTTAAGCGGCTTTTCTTTTTCCCCATGTTCAAATTACAGAGATTTTTGTGGATGCTACCCAAAAAGGGGACACCTGTGGAGAAGGTGCAGATGGGCCAGGGTCAGTTTCTCAGTTTCATGGCTCCAGGGCTCTCTCCTGTTATTAATGAAGGACTGAAAATACAGCCTTTCTGAGTAGCCCTTCTTTGCTCATCAAAGTCAAGTCTGGGTGGACACATTTTCTACCTCTCATATTCAATGTGCCTTGTCCTCAAGATTACACTTTTTTTCTTTTTTTTGAGTTGCTCTGTCGCCCAGTCGCTCTGTCGCCCAGACTGGAGTGCAGTGGCCGCTCCCGGCCACCGCAGCCTCGACCTGCTGACTTCCAGCGATCCTTCAGCCTCAGCCTTCCAAGTAGCTGGAACTACAGGGATGCGCTACCACGCCCGGCTCATTTTTTGATTTATTGTAGAGATGAGGTCTCGCGCAGGTAACCAGGCGGGTCTTGAACCCACGGGCTCAGGCAATCCACTCACCTCAGCCTCCCAAGGCGTGGGCAGGATTACAGGCTGAGCAACCGAGCCCAGCTTGATTATACATTTTCTTTGGAATTCACAAGATTGTACTCAGCAAAATCAGGTTTTTCTTTTTTTTTTTTTTTTGAGTTGGAGTCTCACCGTCACCCAGACTGGAGTGCAGTGGCCGCTCCCGGCCACCGCAGCCTCGACCTGCTGGGCTCCGATGATCCTTCTACCTCAGCCTTCCAAGTAGCTGGAACTACAGTGCACGCTACCACGCCTGGCTAATTTTTTTGATTTATTGTAGAGATGAAGTCTCATCTGCCCAGGCGGGCCTCAAACCCATGGGCTCAGGCAGCCACAGAGCCTGGCTAAAATCAGGTTTTTCAAAGAACAAATGGTCTCATCTCCAGGATATGCATAACAAGCAGGGGCTGTGAACGATAACTTCACAAAGAGAGGATCTGGGTTGAGGTTGTAAATTGCTTACTATTTAGCATTTCCAGGAAAGCCCTTTTGGGCTATTTGGTTTTCTCAAGCAAAACCTGTCTAGCCGGTTTTTGGACCTTGCAGATTCATCTTTTTATTTTATTTATTTATTTTTGAGTTGGAGTCTCACTCTGTCACCCAGACTGGAGTGCAGTGGCCGCTCCTGGCCACCACAGCCTCGACCTGCTGGGCTCCAGCAATCCTTCCGCCTCTGCCTTCCAAGTAGCTGGAACTACAGGTGCGCACTACCACGCCCGGCTGATTTTTTTTTTTTTAATTTATTGTAGAGATGAGGTCTCGCCAAGTTGCCCAGGCGGGTCTTGAACCCACGGGCTCAGGCAATCCACTCACCTCAGCCTCCCAAAGGCGCGGGATTCCAGGCTGAGCCACCGAGCCCGGCCAGATTGATCTTTAAAAGGAATACTTTCAACTGCTATCAGCCCCTCTCTGCCACAACCCTGGCTTCGACCTGCTGGGCTCGGGCAATCCTTCCGCCTCAGCTTTCCAAGTAGCCAGAACTACAGGCATGCACTACCATGCCCAGCTAATTTTTTAAATTTATTGTAGAGATGAAGTCTCGCCAACTTGCCCGGGCTGGTCTCGAACCCACGGGCTCTGGCAATCCACTCACCTTGGCCTCCCAAAGTGCTGGGATTATAGGTTGAGCCACCGAGCCTGGCCTCCCCCTTTTGAGTCGAGGTCTCACTCCATTACCCAGGCGGGAACGCAGTGACAGGATCGCTGCTTACTGCAGCATCCTACTCTGGGCCTCAAGTGATCCTTCCACCGCCACTTCCTGAGTGGCTGGGACTGTGGGCGTGTGCCACCACCCCGGCTAACTTTGTGTGTGTGTGTGTGTGTGTGTGTGTGTGTGTGTGTGTGTGTGTGTGTGTGTGTGTGTTAGAGATAATTCTTGCTATGTTGCCACCACCCCGGCTAACTTTGTGTGTGTGTGTGTGTGTGTTGTGTGTGTGTGTGTGTGTGTGTTAGAGATAATTCTTGCTATGTTGCCCAGGTTGGTTTCAAGTTCTTGGGCTCGAGTGATCCTCCCGCCTTGGCCTCCCAGAGTGATGGCTTACAGGCATGAGCCACCACTCCTGGCCCCACTATTCTTCAGAGTTTAAATCACCATGGCATATTCAATTTTCTTGCATTTACACACACACACACACACACACACACACACACACACACACACACAGATGGGTTTTTGTTTGCTTTTTTGTTTCTGGTGGTGGTTGGTTGTACATTCACCAGGATATGAAGTCCATGAGTTCGTTCTCAAACATTCTTACCCATATTTCCATCAGACCAAGTCCTCTCCTTCTGAATGTCTGTGTTCGTATTCTGGGAGCTGGAGCTCACAATGGCCTGTCAGTAACCCCTTCCCTCTTGCTGCCTCCCACTCTCCTTCCTGCTGATCTTGCATCTCTCTTGCTCCTGGGCAGAAAGGCACATCTGACTGTATTCTGGGATTTGTAGAAATTCCACTGTCAGAATATTTTTTTTTTTTTTTTTTTTTGAGTCAGAGTCTCACTCTGTCGCCCAGACTGGAGTGCAGTGGCTGCTCCCGGCCCCCGCAGCCTCGACCTGCTGGGCTCCGGCGATCCTTCCACCTCAGCCTTCCAAGTAGCTGGAACTACAGGCGCACGCTACCACGCCCGGCTAATTTTTAATTTTTGTTGTAGAGATGAGGTCTCACCAAGTTGCCCAGGCAGGTCTCGAACCCTCAGGCTCAGGCAATCCACTCACCTCAGCCTCCTAAAGCGCTGGATTACAGGGTGAGCCACCGAGCCGGCTCAGAATTTCTTAGATTTTTTTTTTTTTTCCGAGTTGGAGTCTCACTCTGTCACCCAGGCTGAAGTGCAGTGGCATGCTCACGACCACCGCAACCTTGACCTGCCGGGCTCAGGCCATCCTTCCACCTCAGCCCCCTGAGTAGCTGGTACTATAGGTGTGCGCCACCATGCCTGGCTAATTTTTTGATTTATTGTAGATACAAGGTCTTACCAAGTTGCCCCGACTGGCCATTAAAATTATTATTATTATTATTTTGAGTTGGAGTCTCACTCTGTCACCCAGACGAGTGCAGTGGCTGCTCCCGGCCACCGCAGCCTCGACCTACTGGGCTCCGGCAATCCTTCTGCCTCAGCCTTCCAAGTAGCCGGAATTACAGGCATGCGCTACCACACCCAGCTGATTTTTTTGATTTATTGTAGAGATGAGGTCTCGCTGCCCAGGCGGGTCTTGAACCCGCGGGCTCAGGCAATCCACTCACCTCAGCCTCCCAAAGGCGCGGGATTACAGGCTGAGCCACCGAGTCCGGCTAAAGATTATTTTTGAAGAGCTAGTTAACTCCTTGCCCAAGAGCTTGCTTGCTTTTTGGGAAGACAGACTTCTCTTGGGTGAGATAATCTAGACGTAAGATGCCTGCAAACTTCTTTGTAGTCTACAATATTAATAAGAAAGGTCTGTCTTATGAAGATGTCAGCACTGCTCTGTCTTGTGGGAAATGTGTAATTGCTTATAAACAGAGTTTCTTGGAAAATCCATTTACTTACATGGGTAAATTACGCCCGTATTCTGGGATTTGTAGAAATTCCACTGTCAGAATTTCTTAATGATTTTTTTTTCTTTTTTTTGAGTTGGAGTCTCACTCTATTGCTCAGGCTTAAGTGCAGTGGCATGCTCATGGCCACCGCAACCTTGACCTGCTGGGCTCAGGCCATTCTTCCACCTACTTTATTCCACTCGTTTATTCTAGGGACTACCTTCAGTTTGCAAGAATAGAACAGTTCCTGGAATAATTAAAACTTTAAGATATTTCTTGCTATTAAAATAATTTGAAAAATAGCCAGTAAGTCATATGAGTATTTTCACATTTTTACAATGTGGAAATAAAGCAGACATGAAATTTCTATTAGAGTGAGATTTCTAATTTAAAGGAAAATATTTATTGCACACATTTATTAAATATCTTGATATATGCAAGTACCTACTTCACAAAAAATCCCGTGATGAAGTGAGCTGAGCATCCATGTCAATTAATATTCATAGCATTCATATTCTGTAATATTTTAATAAAAATGAAGTTTTAATATTATACAGAGGGATAATAAAAGTATCAGTATCTACCTAAGTAAAACGATAGTTTATTTATTTTTTTGAGTCAGAGTCTTACTCTGTCACCCAGGCTGGAGTGCAGTGGCATGCTCACAGCCACCACAGCCTCGACCTGCTGGGCTCAGGCGATCTTTCTACCTCAGTCTTCTAAGTAGCTGGAACTACAGGCATGTATGTACAGGCTACCATGCCTGGCTTATTTAAAAAAATTATTGTAGAGATGAGGTCTCATCAAGTTGCCCAAGCTGGTCTCAAACCCCTGAGCTCAGGCAATGCTCTTGTCGCGGTCTCCCAAAGTGCTGGGATTACAAATTTGAGCCACTGGCCCAACCTCACTTTATTTTTACAAAACAGTTCAACATGCAACGTTGTTATCACTCCAACTGTGAAGACAGTATATGTAACTAGGATGATTACCTGTACAAAGTTTTTATGTGATCACATTTAAGACAATCACCAAATATAAAAAATTGCTATTTAGCATAATTTAAAATATTTCTTTACCATTCCCAGGCATGAGTACAGTCAACTTCTAGTGCATTTAAACTGGTCCTATAAATAAACCAGGCATTCTCTTTTCTTCTTTTGTTATCTTACAGGAAAAGTTTCATATCACAATTTGTGCTTAGCGATAAAGACTTTGGAGCCAAATTCCAACACTACCACCTACTAGCTGTGAGACAGGGGGCTCGTTTCTTAATCATATTAAGTCTATTTCTTCATCTATAAAATGGAAAATGATAGAAGTTGCTAAGATTGAGATCATGTATGTGTTGTGGGATGAATTGTGTCCCTCAAAGTTCATATGTTGAAGCCCTAACTCCCAATACCCCAGAATGTTACTGGTTTTGGACATAAGACCTTTAAAGAGGCAATTAAAATGAGGTTTTTGGGGTGGGTCCTAATCCAATCTGACTGGTGTCCTCTTAAGAGGAAATCAGGACATAAAAATAGACACCAAGGATGTGAGCACACAGGAAAGACCATGTGAGCCATCTACAAGCCAAGGAGTGAGGCCTTACGAGAAACCAATCCTTCCAATATCTTGATCTCATACTCGGATCTTCCAGAACGGTGTGAAAATAAATTCCCGTTTATCAAGCCACCTACTCTGTGATACTTTATTAAGGCAGTCTTAGCAAATTCATACAACATGTAAAGGATTTAGAGAAGTTCCTGGAACATGGTAGGTAATCAGTAATTTTGTTACTACTATTATTATTTTCCAGAATTCTTCTAACATTCAATTCCAAAAACTAACTTATTTAATCCTTACCTAATTTATGTACAGCTAAGTAGCAAAAGAAGAAGACTATTGGGAGAGGCAGGCCGTACGGGCTCTGTGCATTCCTGAACATTCTTGCTGGGCATTGCCCTTTCTTTTTTCAGGCCACTTATCAGGGACGTGCTTGCAGGGACAAACCTTGAGGAGTGATGTACTATCTTCCTCCCGAGAAAAAACAGGCTTGCTTTTGCTTAGTGTAAAAGCGGTGACTCGTCCAAGTTCAGTGTTCCTCTCCTGTGACACAACCCATGATGTGTGCAGACCTTCATCCTTTATCACGGGCCCTCTGTGTCACCCTAGAGAAACTTGGGAAGCACAGGGGACCAGCACAACCAACATGAAACTCTGACTACTGTAAAGTTCTTTGTCAGCTGGGCTCGGTGGCTCAGCCTGTAATCTCACGCCTTTGGGAGGCTGAGGTGAGTGGATTGTCTGAGCCTGCGGGTTTGAGACCCGCCTGGGCAACTTGGCGAGACCACATCTCTACAATAAATCAAAAACTAAGCGGGCGTGGTAGCGTGTGCCTGTAGTTCCGGCTACTCGGAAGGCTGAGGCAGAAGGATCACCAGAGCCCAGCAGGTCAAGGCTGCGGTGGCCGGGAGTGGCCACTGCACTCCAGTCTGTGACAGAGTGAGACTCCAACTCAAAAAAAAAAAAAAAAAGTTCTTTGTCTCTGACCCAGGAGTCTCACATTTCTGCCAGCATCCCATGAAATTTTGACAGGCTAACTTGTTAAGTGTCATTTTGTGCTGCTACAACAGCATAACATACATTGGATATTTGTAAAGAACAGACATTTATTTCCTACTGTGTTGCAGGCTGGGAATTCCAAGATCAAGGTGCTGACTGGTTTGGTGTCTGGTGAAGGTCCAGTCTTTATTTCCCAGGTAGTGCTGTGGATACTACATCCTCCAGAGGGAACAAGCACTGCGTCCCCATGTGACAGAAGAGAGTAAACCCATTACTGTAAGCCCTTTTTATAGGGGCATCAATCCACTAATCAGGGCAGAGCCCTCATGACCTAAACACCTCCCACTGGGCTTCACCTTCTAGTATGGTGGCATTAGGGATTAAATTTCCAACACATAAATTTGGGGGGAATACATTATGACCATAATATCTTGTAAGTGGGGCAAATCTCAGGTGCTGCAGTTCTCAAAAATTTTGGCTGACAGAACCATGGTGCTTTGGTGTTAAAATAGTTGGGAGGCTATTAGACTAATTCAGTACCCTGAATGCGTACATAAACAAACTGAAACCCAAATCAGAGTGAGGAGCCACAGCCTAGAAAAATAAAACTTTAGCTTAACCAATCAGAAACTGTCAGCTAACCTCTAACTAGGGACTTTAAAGCTACTTCTCCACTTTAACCAATCAAATGTTTTCTTTGTCTTGCTTTCACAAACACGTTATACAAGCCATCCTTTTGCACACCTTCACTGGAGCCCCAAACTGGCTGTAGTCTGGAGCTGCTCGATTCACCAATCATTTTGTGCTCAAATAAACTTTAAAATTTTAATACACCTAAATTTTTCTTTTAATACTAGAAAAGACAAAGCCCAGTGGGCTAGGTGAAGAGATATGAGAAGACCGCCTAGATCCCCCCTTCCCAGGATGCAAATGAGAGGAGGGGCATAGGGTCATCCCACCATCCTACTTGCAAATGAATGTTTATTTTTTTTTGAGTTGGAGTCTCACTCTGTCACCCAGGCTGGAGTGCAGTGGCACACTCACAGTCACCCCAGAGCCGATCCACTAGGCTTTGGAGATCCTTCTGCCATGCCCAGCTAATTTTTGATTTATTGTAGAGATGAGTTCTCACCAAGTTGCCCGGGCTGGTCTCAAACCCATGGGCTCAGGCAATCCACTCGCCTCGGCCTCTCAAAGTGCTGGGATGACAGGCTGAGCCACAGAGTCCAGCCTTGAATGTTTAAAGGCTAAGCAGTGAGAAGTTGGATTTTTAAAAATTTGTATGTATTTATTTCATAGAAACAGGGTCTCGCTTTGTGTCTAGGCTGGTCTTGAACTCCTGGCTTCAAGTGATGGTCCTGCCTCAACCTTACAAGTATGAGCCACTGCACGTAGCCAGAAGAATTAGAGCAAGCTACCCAAATGGTATCTTGGATGTTGCTCACTCACCTCAGGGTGGGAGAAAGCAGCTGTTGACATGACAATTAGGCAGCATTCCCAACATTTCCAGGCTGTGGAGGATGCATCAAGGGGTCCCAAAGCTGAAACAGATGGCATCAGCAAGGAGGAAATAAAATTGTCTAGGGCCAGGCTTGGTGGCTCATCCTGTCATCCCAGCACTTTGGGAGGCCGAGGTGAGTGGCTTGCCTGACCCTGCCGGTTTGAGACCAGCCTGGGCAACTTGGTGAGACCAAAAGATTATTTTCCAAAGACTCAGCTAATAACACTACAAAAATAAAAAGCCCTCTGATTCCCGTGAATTTATCTGTGTGTGTCCAGGTCCAGTAACAATATCACTGTCTGTCTGAAGTACTAACAGCACTAAATCTAATGCTCGGCGCCACGCTCAATCTTTGGTGTAACAATGTCATAAACTCTTGGAATATGCTCCAGTTTATTTGAAATGCCTGGATTAAAAACTCCACCATTTAGTTTATTATATTCATTCCAGATGTAAGATGAAGGAGAGCCAGAATCCATGGCATTTTGTAGACGCTGCTGAATGAATGTGCTGGCTTCAAATTCTGATGAGTAACTGGCAGTGTTACACATGAGGGTTGAAAGGTATTTCTGCCACCCACTCGCCAGGAATTTAAGCACAGTTGGTCTGTATACTGCCAGAGATGAAGCCAGCCAAGAGGCATTATTATGAAGGCACCCTGAACAGGCATGGTTTCCTTTTTTCAGAGGTTGCTCTGCAAGGGCTTGAAGATGACTAAGACACAAAAATTCAACAGCACCACCTCCAAGGAAGACCTTTTCCTCTTTTAGAGCGTGATACAAACGATAGGCACAAGTCCAGAACCTATCTTCTTTGGTCTGCATCTGTGCAGTAACTGGGCTAGTGAGCACTACTGTAACCAAATTAATTCCTTCTGTTTTTAACAAGATGGCCATTCTGTTGTCCCCATCTACAACACCCACGGGACTGCTTCTCCACGAGGCCACAGAGACCCCATTTCCCACACAGTCTTCATTCACTTGTGTCATGTAGGCCACTTGTACAGCTCCTGATGTCTCTGCAAAAGCCTGCAGCACGCTGCCATTCAATGATCCAATTACCAGCCGCTTCCTGTGTGCACATTTTTCAATTAAGCATTCGGACACAGCTCCTTGTACCAGGACAAGGTTCACATTGAACTGGATTAATATTTGTAACATGTTATTTGCCCACAGTTCTTCTGAGCTGTCTTCTTGAAACTTCATGCTATCTAATACTGTTTTAGTATTTGCAGACTTATTAAATCCCAGGTGGCGATAATTTTCTGTAAGGTCACCCTCAATGAGAACTATCCGGACCGGATGATTCTGCAATTCCTTGATCAGAGTACTGTTAGACATTGATGCAACAGTAATATATCCTGGACAAACACAAGAAGAAGTTTCAGGTAAACCTGGTACACAGAGAGTAAAGATTCTTGAAATGTCAAATATAAATGGCATTGTACAGTTGCCTTGTTGTACACATGCGCTCTGATACTGCAGCCACACTGCTGCTTCTACTAATTTCATGCTGCTGTGATCTCCATGACTCAAACCTCCTGCCAATTCTACCAAATCATTACATCTGTAAATTTTGGGAATAGCTGCATGATGTTCCAGAAATCCATCTGGTTTGTTTATCCATTCAGCATTATCTGTCCTGTTAAAATGCCTGCTGTGGATCAGTACTGACTTTTTGCAGCAAGTATCTGCAAGCAGGCTGTTTTTTAGAGTTTGTGATGTGTTTTTATCTACTTCAACCTTAGCCTGAGGTTTTAAGAATTTAGGTGATTTAACAGGTATCCCAGAACGATGGCATATAGTCGATAATTGAGCGCCAACATCTTTGAGAACACGCTCTTCCTGTATCAAATCAGTATCTGATGGGACTTGTAGGAAAGGACACAAGCTGACACTAGATGTTTCAAGCACAGAAAATGTCTTTGTGCTGTCTATATGGTCAAATATATTCTGAACAGGTACCTGAAGAGAAACTACTTCTTCGCTGCAAAAGTTCAAGCCTTCTGACATTACTGACACTATTATGGAAATGGGGACACCCAGATGAAGACATTCTTCAACTGCACTGCTCCACGCACCAACAAGAAACAAAAGAGTGCTGGTTCCAGTTCTGTATGTGTTATTTTGTGCTTGAACTGCTTCACTGAGAAGTTGTCCCACTGCACTGGTTAAATCCAAACATTCAAGAAGCCTTACTGTTGAACTGATTAACACACTGTCATGGCGCTCTTCATCTATAACAAATTTGGACGATTTTACTGGGCCTAGGAATGTTCTTCCCGTTTCTGCGAATGATGAAAGTTGCTGAAGTCCCATGTGCCTTCGTCTGTTTATGACCCTGCAAGCCATCATCATGAGTCATTATCTGCAAATAAAATAAAAATTGGAACTTTACTCTAATTTATGGTTATAAATGCCATATAGAAAGATAAATAAGAAATAGTCCCCACCTTTGAGTACATATGGTTTCCATTAAATGTGGTCAGTGTAATGACATAGTAATACAGGATTAATGATAAAGGTATCCACATCTTAAATATGGGGAAAATAACATAATCTACTTCACAGAGTTATTGTAAGAACAGTGCCTGGCACAGTGTTTTATGAGTGCTTGTTTTGATAATGATGATGATGTTTGTAATGTTACCACACTGATAACACTATCAAGAACTGACTGAGTGGCAGACTGAAAAGGAGAGAGGCACTTAAGAATCTTTTTTTTTTTTTTTTTCAGTTGGAGTCTTACTCTGTCACCCAGACTGGAGTGCAGTGGCCGCTCCCGGCCACCGCAGCCTCGACCCGCTGGGCTCCGGTGATCCTTCCACCTCAGCCTTCCGAGTAGCCGGAATTATAGGCATGCGCTACCACGTCTGGCTGATCTTTTTTGATTTATTGTAGAGATGAGGTCTTGCTGCCTAGGCAGGTCTCGAACCCGCGGGCTCAGGCAATCCACTCACCTCAGCCTCCCAAAGGCGCGGGACTACAGGCTGAGCCACCGAGCCCGGCTAAGAATCTTCTTTTTAAAAAAAATTTTATAGCTGGGCTCGGTGGCTCAGCCTGTAATCCCGCGCCTTTGGGAGGCTGAGGTGAGTGGATTGCCTGAGCCTGCAGGCTCGAGACCCCGCCTGGGTAACTTGGTGAGACCTCATCTCTACAGTAAATCAAAAAAATTAGCCAGGTGTGGTAGTGCACGCCTGTAGTTCCAGTTACTTGGAAGGCTGAGGCGGAAGGATCACCAGAGCCCAGCAGGTCGAGGCTGCAGTGGCCAGGAGCGGCCACTGCACTCTAGTCTGGGCGACAGAGTGAGACTCCAACTCAAAAAAAAAAAAAAATTGATTATTATTATAGATATAGTGGGATATAAGTCAGGATTAGTTACACAAGCAGGCTTTGTGCAGGTGAAGTCTGGACCTCCAGCTGGCTGTCACATCCCCTGGTTTAGGACTAGGTACCCTTTGTGATGCTACATGCGCTCTCTCTCCCTTCCTCTCCAGGGAGTGTCCCATGACTGCCAATCCCTCCCTTGTGCTATTGTGATTTCTGTTCAGGTTCCACTTATGAGTGAGAACATTCGGTATTCAGTTCTTTGTTTCTGTGAAAGATCACCAAATAGCATGGTCTCCAACTCCATCCAATCTGTTGCAAATTCCATGATTTTGTTCTTCTTTATGGCTGTGTAAAAGAATCTTCTATAGTTATATAGGTGAGAAGTGGGAAAGAAGGATGGAGAGGAAGGGATGAATCTCCTTACTGAACAGATTATAAAGAAAAAAATAGTACAATTTAAAGGGAAGTTTAAGAGCCATCGGACTTTCTCTGCATATTATTTCAGAATTCACATACAAAATAAATAGAAAGTTACAAGAGAAAGATGTTAGCCCAATAAAAAGCATTTTTAAACAAGTTACTCTCTAATTAAGAAGGTGTCATAAACTGGGCTCGGTGGCTCAGCCTGTAATCCCGCGCCTTGGGAGGCTGAGGTGAGTGGACTGCCTGAGCCCGCGGGTTCAAGACCTGCCTGGGCAACTTGGTGAGACCTCATCTCTACAACAAACCAAAAAATTAGCTGGTGTGGTAGCGTGCGCCTGTAGTTCCAGCTACTTGGAAGGCTGAGGCGGAAGGATCACCGGAGCCCAGCAAGTAGAGGCTGCGGGGGCTGGGAGCGGCCACTGCACTCCAGTCTGGGTGACGGAGTGAGACTCCAACTCAAACACCCCCCCCAAAAAAAAAACCACCACCAACAAAAAACTCATGACACACTCAGGAATATCCCTAGACAGCATCAAGAACACAACATCAAAATGTACTTTAGGACTCCAGCTTCAATAATCCTGAGGTCCATTATGTCTTTCAACCATCTGCTCTTACCATGTTTTATTGTCCTTCACCTCCTAACCCCATATTATCGATTCTCTATTCACCTGGTTTCAATTCGTCAGTTATTACCACCACTCAATTGCACATACATCCCACCCTCCAGTCCATTGCCGCTCTTTTGTTTCATCTTACTCACCTTGCAAAGCTACTAACCTTGATGAAATCTGGCTTTGTCTCCTCCATACTTGCCCTAGTGTATCTGAAAATAAACAGAAAAACACAACTGTGCTCATTGGTGTCAATTTAAGTTCATGAGCCCAAACCCCAAGTGGCCCTTTATATACATTTGGCCCTTAAAATTGCCTGGCAATCTATTTCCCTAGTCCATTTATCTTTTTAAAAACGTCATGGTTGTAGCGTTCTATGTTCTTTTAAAGAAAATTTTCGCTATCCCTAAGTAGAACATTTATTCTTCTATTTTTTTTTTTAATTTTAAAATTTTTATTTTTTTGAGTTGGAGTCTCGCTCTGTTGCCCAGACTGGAGTGCAGTGGCCGCTCCCGGCCACTGCAGCCTTGCCTGCTGGGCTCCGGCGATCCTTCCGTCTCAGCCTTCCGAGTAGCCGGAATTACAGGCATGCGCTACCACGCCTGGTTGATTTTTTGATTTATTGTAGAGATGAGGTCTTGCTGCCCAGGCGAGTCTTGAACCCACGGGCTCAGGCAATCCACTCACCTCAGCCTCCCAAAGGCGTGGGATTATAGGCTGAGCCACCAAGCCCGGCTTCTATATTTCTTGTTAAAGCTTTATGGTTGTAGTCCTTAACTGAGGTGAAATTCATTTAACATAAACATAACCATTTAAAGGGTACAATTCAGTGGTATTTAGTACATTCACAATATTATATAACTACTACCTCTATGTAGTTCCAAAATATTTTAAACACCTCAAAGAAAACCCTGTTAGCCATTAAGCAGTCATGTCCTGCTTCCTTCTGCCCCAGATCCTGGGAACCACCAATCAGCTTTCTGTCTTTATGGATTTACCTAATCTGCATACTTTATATAAGTAAAATCATATAATACGTGACCTTTGTCTTTCTCTTGACATGTTTTCGAGGTTCATGCACATTGTAGTATACATCAGTATCATTCCTTTTTATGGCTGAATAATATTCCATTTTATGCATGTACCACATTTTATCTATTCATCCATGTGTGGACATTTGGGTTGTTTCTGCCTTTGGCTACTGTGAATAATGCTGCTATGAACATTTGTGTACAAGTACGTGCCTAAATATCTGTCTTCAGTCCTTCTGGATACATCCTCAGGGTGGAACTGGCTGGGTCAATTTTATGTTTATTCCGTACTTAACTTTTAAGGAACTGTCAAATGGTTTTCTGTGGCTAGTGAACACTGCCATCAGCAATGTATGAAGATTTCAATTGCTCCAAATCCTCACTGTATTAGCTTCCACTACTGCCATATGAAATTACCACAAACTACTGGGTGGCTTAAAACAACACATATTCTTTCGCAGCTCTGGAGTCTAGAAGTCCAAAATCAAGCTATTGGCAGGTCCATACTCCTTCTGATGGCTCAAGGGAAGAATCCTTCCTTGCCTCTTTGAGCTTTCAGTTGCTCCTAGTGGTCCATGGCTTTTGACTACATAACTCCCAGCTCTGCGTCTGTTTCAGAAGGCCCTCTTATAATCCAGTGATACTAGCCAGTGACTTTAGGATCTACCCGAATCCAGTATGACCTCGTCTTAACTAATCATATCCACAAAGACCCTGTTTCCTTTTTTGTTTTATTTTGCTTTTTATTTTAAGGATGTGGGGTACAATTCATGATTAGGTACATAAGTGGTTATCGTACAGGTAAAGACCCTGTTTTCAAGTAAGATTGCATTCTAAGATTCTGGGAGGACATGAATTGGGGGAAGAGTGTAAAGGGGGAACTATTCAACCCAGCACATTCAGCTACACTTTTCATTTTGTTTTTGCAAAGTTATAGACATCCTAGTGGATGCTAAGTGATATGTAATTATGTTTTTGACTTGTATTTTCCTAATGACTAATGATGTTTTCCAATAACTTTCACGCCCTTGTTGGTCACTTGTGTATCTCTCTTTTTTTTTTTTTTTTTAGTTGGAGTCTCACTCCGTTGCCCAGGCTGGAGTGCAGTGGCCACCCCAGTATTGACCTGCTGGTCTCCGGCGATCCTTCCACCTCAGCCTTCCAAATAGCCAGAACTACAGGCATGCGCTACCATGCCCAGCTAACTTTTTATTTATTGTCGAGACGAGGTCTCACTAAGTTGCCCGAGCTGGTCTTGAACCCGCAGGCTCAGGCAATCCTGAGCTTCCCAAAGTGCTGGGATTACAGGCTGAGCCACCGAGCCTGGCCATTTGTGTATTTTCTTTGGAGAAATAATTATTCAGATCTTTTGCCCATTTAAAAACTGAACTGTTATTCTTTTGTTATTAAGTTATAAGTTATTTATATATTCCAAATCTAAGACCCTTATCAATCTATATGATTAGCAAGCATTTTCTCTCATTCTGTAAATTGTATTTTCTACTTTTTTTTTTGAGTTGGAGTCTCACTCTGTTGCCCAGACTGGAGTGCAGTGGCCGCTCCCGGCCACCGCAGCCTCGACCTGCTAGGCTCCAGCGATCCTTCCGCCTCAGCCTTCCAAGTAGCCAGAATTACAGGCATGCGCTACCACGCCCAGCTGATTTTTTGATTTATTGTAGAGATGAGGTATCGCTGCCCAGGCGGGCCTCGAACCCGCAGGCTCAGGCAATCCACTCACCTCAGTCTCCCAAGGTGTGGGATTACAGGCTGAGCCACCGAGGCCGGCTTTTTCTACTTTTTTGATGCACAAAGTTTTTTGTTTTGGTTAACATCTAATTTATCTATTTATCTTTTGTTGCTCATTTTCCTGGTGTCATATTTAAGAATCCATTGCCAAATCTAAGATCACAAAAGTTCAAACTGGTGTTTTGTTTTTTTTTTTTAGTTGGAGTCTCACTCTGTCCTCCAGGCTGGAGTGCAGTGGCACGCTCTCGGCCACCGCAGCCCCGACCTGCTGGGGTCCGGCAATCCTTCCGCCTCAGCCTTCCAAGTAGGTAGAACTATAGAAACACTTTACCACATGCAACTAGATTTTGTGATTTACTGTAGAGATGAGGTCTCACCAAGTTGCCCAGGCTGGTCTCCAACACCCAGGCTCAGGCAATCCTATCACCTTGGCCTCCCAAAGTGCTGGGATCACAAACTGAGTCACCATGTCCAGTCCAATGTTTTCTTCAAGTTTTATGGTCATCTCTTATATTTTGTTGATCAGTTTTGAATTAACTCATGTTATCTAGTGTAAAATATGAGTCCAACTTCATTCTTTCACATGAGGACATTCAAATATCCCAGCACCATTTGTTGAAGAGACAATCCTTATCCCCATGGAGTGTTCATCCTTATGCAGGTACCACATTGTTTTGATTACTACAACTTTGTAGTATGTTCTGAAGTCAGGAAGTGTGAGCTGCCAACTTTTTTCTTCTGTTTCAGCTTTTACATTTACATTCATAATTCATCTTAAGCCCATTTTTGTAAACGGTGTGAGGTAGGGGTTCTTTTATCTTCAAGGATATCCAGTTGCCACAGAATAATTTGTTGAAAGGACAAGCTTGAAAAGACAAGACTTTTTTTCATTATTCATTTCTAACACATTTTGAAAGCTTACTAAGTATGAGGCACTTTGTATGTGTCATGTAATGTAGTCTTCACAACAATACTGTAAGGCAGGTACTGTAACCTATTTCAGTTGTGTGGGAAATAAAGCATAAAGCTAAGCAACATACACAAAATCTGCCAGCATGTGAAAGGTTAGGGACTAAAATCCAAGCCTGTCTAACGCCAAAGTCTGTGCTGGGAACTCCTGTGTACCACTGGCTCCTGGCTGCCCCTCACCCAGCAGGACAGCGACTCCCTGCCCCTTCTTTAGACTCCTCCACTGCATTTCCTTCTTCCAAACCTTCCTGCCTTTTTCAAAGTCTTGTTCCTGCCCTTAACATGCACATGCATCTGTCTTTTTCAGGTGTCAGACTCTTTCTCACGATGGGCCTTTCTCCACTAAGCTTACATCATGAGATATTACTCTATGAGCAAAAGTCACAGCGAACTTAGAGCAAATGGAAAAAGTTCGAATTTAATCTGTATTTTACTGATGTGAAAAAAAGGTCTTCTAGACAGAAAAGGCATAAAACTATTTAAACAACACTACAAGCAGGCCAGGCGTGGTGGCTCTCACCTGTAACCCCATTACTTTGGGAGGCCGAGTCAGGATTGCTTGAGGCCAGCAGTTTAGGCCAGCCTGGGCAACATAGCGAGACTGTTTCTACAAAAAATACAATTCAAAAAAGTGAGCCAGGCGTAGGGGCGTACACCTGCAGTCCTAGCTACTTGGGAGGCTGAGGTGGAGGATGAACTCAGGAGTTTGAGGCCGCAGAGGGGGATGATCAAGCCACTGCACTCCAGCAGCCTAGATGACAGAGTGAGACTCTGTCACACACACAAAAAAAGAGCCACAAATTTCTCCATATCCAGTGATGCTCACCTTGAGCTCCCTATTTAATACCGCCAACTCCTCTTTTCCTTCTACCCTATGGATTCCCTTTATCTGCTCTACTTTCTTTTTTCCATGATGCTTACTACCTTATAAAATAGCACATAGCTTACGTATTTATTAATAATTTATAGACTATCTCTCTATTGGAATGTAATTTTCAGGAGGGCAATTTTATTCACTTAGTTATCTCAGGTATGTAGAATATTGCCTGACACACTGCAGGCATGCAATAAAAACTCGATAAGTGAATAAATGAATGTTTTCACATATTTGTCACAATTAGGTTAGTAACAGCAATTTTCGAAGACTAAGTACATCCTGCCCAAGAACTGGGAATTGGAATCTGATCCTGTAATTATAACACCATTTTAGTTAGAAGTATCCCAGATATAAGCGCTTAAAAACAAGTCAACACACTATTCAGCCTCTTAACTGCCATTAGATCAAACTTGATCCAGGAGATCCCAGAGGTTAGGATTGGGTTGGGTGTACACTTGGTCATTATTCCTTTCTAGATCTCAGAAATCCTTTTAATATTAGTATTAACGATGAAGTATATGACTTTGAAACTGATCAAGAGCAACCTTCCAAGTGAGATAAATGTCCTGGAAAATCAATATAATGATAGTTAAGTAGCTTAGCATTGTACTTGATTCACAAAATGCCTTGAGTTTCCATCATTTTAATTTCCAGGGGGGAACTTCATGCAGGAAACTAACCTCTGACTTTTCCAGAAGCCCAGTGAGATTTTCATCCGTGATCACAACGCCTGGGTGTCCGCCCGGGATGCAACACGAAGCAGAGCGGCTGAGGCTGTGGCAGGCACGTGGTGGTTTCCCTTTCCAGAAGCAAAAAGTGACTTGAAAGAGGCTTGAAGAATGGGCTCTGCACGTTTTTCCTGGCCTGCCTTCCAGGAGGTGAGTGAGACCAAGAAAGAAGTCAAGACTTTCTTGCATGCCCTGCGGCAGAACCCAGGACGCCGTTCACGAAACCCTCAGAGCAAGCCCCGCAGGAGAAACGCGGGGGGAGGGGGCGCGAGAGCAGCCCAAGGCTCGGGTTCGAGACCACCGCCTCTTCCCTCCGGCCAGGGGTCAGGGGTCCACACCGGCCCGGCCCTCCGGGCGAGGGCTTGGGGCCCGCGCAGTCCGAAGCGAGGGCCACAGGCTCGCGCCGGCGGCGGGACGCACGGCCCACTCGGAACCGGGCGGGGCAGGGCCGGGCGCCGGCGGGCTGGCGGGGGTGTCCCGCCCCGCCCCGCCCCGCACGCCGCCCAGCGCGGAACTCCGAGCGCGTCCGGAGCCCGCCCCCCACGCCCGCCTTCCCGGCGCCCACGCGGCGGCCCCCGCCCCCGCCAGGACGCCACCCGAGCCGGAGGGGAAAGCGGTCGCAGGCCGAGGTCGAGCCCGGGCCCTCCCGCCGCCGCCTTTCCCGCCCGAAGAGGCCGGGGAGAGCAAGCGGGCCCCGCTTCTTCGCAAAAGACGCCGCCGTCGGCGGAAGGCTCCACGAACCTCACCCTTTTCGGCGAAGTCTTCCTCGCGCACCCGCCGCCAGACGCGCTTCTGGCTGCCCAGCGACACGGAGGGCGCGGGGCGGGGCTCGCCGGGCCCGCGCGCAGTCCGCGCATGTGCGGAGGGCGCGTCCCGGGGCGGGCGGCCGCGTCGCTGCGCCACGCAGCGGGCGGGCGGGGAGAGGCGCGAGCGTCCCGCTATTGGTGGAAGGTAGCGAGGGAGCGGGCTGCAGGGCCGTCTTTTCTGGCCATTGGCCAGAATGGCTGCCGATCTTTTGGGCACGGGTGGGCGAGGCCGCGCGGTGGAGCGGGGAGCGCGGCCTCGGTCAGTGCGGGGTCGGTGGAGGCAGGCTTCCGGCGGCGCGGCGGCCGGGATCTCGGCCGAGACGCCGCCGGGGGCACGTGTGAAGCGGCAGCTGTCTGCTCAGGCCGGGCGGAAGCGTTCCTCGAAGCAGGGCAAGGGGGCGTCTGTCAGGAGAGGAGCCGTCCGCTTCCGCTTCGCGGTGCTGGGTGTCGCCTCGCGGACGCGCCTCTCCGGCTCGTGCCCCCGGTCCGCCCGGCCGCCGCTGGCGCCCACGGCGGGCGGCGGCCGGACCGCGGAGGGCCCGCGCGCGTGTGCTCGCGACTCGCAAGCGCTGGCGGCGCGCGCAACGCGGCCGAGGGACGCGCAGCCGCGGGGAGCCGAGCGTGCTGCGAGAGGGCCGAGGCGCGTCCGCCCGGGCCCGGCCTGCGCGCGCTGCCGTGCTTCGCCCCCGCGCGTCCCCAGGCGCCGGCCCCGAGGGGCGGGCAGAACGGCCCTCCGAGCCGCCGTCCGCCAGGGGGCAAGGGGCGGGGCCGGCGAACGCTTCCCCGCCCCTCGCCCCCCCCCCCGGGCGTCGTCGCAGACGCCGAGCTGCCCCGCAGGCTCAGGCCGTGGAGGTGAAGAACCGGGAAAACGGAGCGAGCCCGAAGCGAGACACCAAAGCGGCGGAGCGAAGGGTTCCGCATCGCTGGCGGCCTCTTCGGGCCTTCTTCCGCGGGGGTCTCCCGAAAGCCCACCAATCGAGACCGCGCTAGGCGCGTTGACGCTTTGCGCTGGGAGGCGTCGCCCGGGTGGCCTGCCCGCGACTCGGCCGCGCTTGCTTGCAAACGCGAACAAGGAATCCCTTCGCGTGAGAGAGTGTAGCGTTGGAACCAGCGACTTCACTGTGACGCGATTTGACTTCTGATGGGCTTTGAGGAACATGTATGACAAAGAAATCGACATTTTATATCTTTTTAAAATTTCTTACTGTGGAGACGAGATCTCGCCAAGTTGCCCAGGCTGGTCGCGAGCCCGCGGGATCAGGCCGTCCACTCGCCCCAGCCTCCCAGCGTGCTGGGATGACAGGCTGAGCCACCGAGCCCGGTCTAAAATTTTATGGCTGAAATTTTTCTAAGGTGTGAAACAGTCGCCACCATGCCTTCCGGCTTCATTAACACATGTTGCGCAGTAGGAATTTGACGTCTTCCACTCGTGTTTCTCGATTTGAGCAGACATTGCAGAATCGATTTCCTCCTCTCACATTGATAATATGTAATTTATCGTCCAGTCTCTTGTTTGAAGACAATGTGGAAGGCCACGCTTGTGATTCCCGAAAACACTTCTCAGCTGATCAGTCAGAAGCTTGACACAGTTCAAATGGGACATAGGTTTTTCTTTTTTTTCATATTTGGTACCGCATATAGGAGTTAACGCACATTTCTACTCCTCAGAAGAATAGTTTTAAAGATTTTCACACACACAAAAAAACCAGTATGTAGAA
Source organism: Cephalopachus bancanus (assembly GCA_027257055.1). Classification (NCBI taxonomy): domain Eukaryota; kingdom Metazoa; phylum Chordata; class Mammalia; order Primates; family Tarsiidae; genus Cephalopachus; species Cephalopachus bancanus. The sequence continues at coordinate 54,743 of JAPVLO010001832.1, read as the reverse complement.
GTATATTGATCCACACAGCTCACATTTGCAGCATAGTTTAGAATTTTTTCAGGCTTTTCCACTATATTTCCACCACATAATGTCCTTGTGATCAATTTCTTTCCTGCAGGATCCCACGTGCTGAGAACCGCAACAATCCTTTTGTCCTTCCATAAAATGATTTTTTTCCTATATGCTACTGTTTGTTTTTCATGAAAAACTTCAGCTTTTTGATTTGTGCTGGCATTCCCTTTCAGTTGTCTTTGTGAGAGTAAGATGACATTTCATTTTTAGTAGCTCTTCTGCTGGGACAATACTAGTGTAATATCTGTCAGTAAACATGTGGTATCCTGCTGCATTGGGAACTTTTTCCAACAACTTTTTATATGAATGTAATGGAATCCTGGCGCTTACCAGAAGATCGGCTTGAATGGTGTTTTGGGATGTTATGCTGCCATAGTAGAGAAGTATTTTAAAAAGATAGTGTTTTTGAATCAGCTAGCTAGCTCACAGTCCCCAACCGTTTGCGCATCAGGGACCAGTTTCGTAGAAGACAATTGTTCCAGAGCAGGGTAGGGATGTGGGGGAATCGTCAGGTGTTCTCATAAGCAGTGCGCAACCTAGATCCCTTGTGTGCACGGTTTACAATAGGGTTCACGCTTCTGTGAGAATCTAATGCCGCACTGATCTGACAGGAGGCAGGGCTTCGCTCTCCCGCTCACCTCCTACCGCAGGCCACAGACCTACCCTTCAGCAGCCTGGTGGTTGGAGATCTCTGAGCAAGTCCATAAGTGCTATAACCCATTTGGTAGACTTATTTGGATTGTATGTTATAAATGATATTCCCCCTTTAAATTGAACAACACAAATTGCCTGACCTAGTATGAAATATTGTGAAAATCTTGAATTGATGTACTCCAAATAATTATTGGCCTTTTGAATAATTCTGATTGTCCCATCACTTGACACAGGCTTCAAATGGAGCCTCCAGAAGATTTGCATACATTTTTCTCTACTGAATGTTTTTGAAGAGTATTTTACTATTGAGAGCAGTTGAACAGTACTCTTACAAATTTGGTACTTGAATTATTCCCACATTTGGGATAGTTGTAATAGAAGTTAAAAATTTCTGTCAGTCAACATCATGCCACTTATGTCAAATCAATTTGTGTGATGGCGGTTTTTTCTTATTTTTTTCATCTGCATAATGATTTGTTTACTACATTATCCACTAAATCATTTGTAAAATGCAGAGTAAAATAGTCGATCAGTTCTGTTATATTACTATTTATAGTCCTGTTGTTTGAGGATGTACAACAAAATTTATTCTTGCTGGAGGATTATCTTTTGCTGTAACATTTTCCCATTCTTCATTTGATGATATAAATGAGTAGGCCAAAACTTAGTGTGTATCGGTGATAAACACTATAGTACATTAGGATTGGAACCTAAGCCAACTGATCTTATTTTCTAGTTTATGTCCAGTCTAAGGTAAAATTAATATGGAATTAAAAAACTCAGAACAAGATCATAGCATATTATAATTTCTTTCTTTCTTTTTTTGAGTCGGAATCTCTCTCTGTCTCCCAGGCTGGAGTGCAGTGGCATGCTCACAGCCACCACAGCCTCAACCTGCTGGGCTCAGGTGATACTACAGGCATGCATGACCATGCCTGGCTAATTTTTTAATATGTTGTACAGATGAAGTCTCATCAAGTTGCCCAGGCTGGTCTCGAACATGCAGGCTCAGGCAATCCACTCACCTCATCCTCCCAAAGTGCTGGGATGACAGGCTGAGCCACTGAGTCCGGCCCCGAATATTTTTAAGGTAAATTTACTTGAGAACATTTTTCCCATTTCACCCACTTGTAAGTATGCAAGCCAGTGGAATTTGGTACGTTGACAGTGTTCCAACTATCTAGTTTCAGAGCATTTTCATTACCTCCAAAGGAAACTCCATGCCAATTAAGAAGGTACTCTTTGGCCAGGCATGGTGGCTCAGCCTGTCATCCCAGCACTTTGGGAGGCTAAGGCGAGAGGATTGCCTGAGCCTGCGGGTTCAAGATCAGCCCAGGCAACTTGGCGAGACTTCGTCTCAACAATAAATAAAAAAATAAGCCAGGCATGGTAGCACATGCCTGTAGTTCCAGATACCTGGAAGGATGAGGTGGAAGGATTGCCTAAGCCCAGCAGGTCAAAGTTGTGGTGGCTGTGAGCATGCCACTGCACTCTAGCTTGGGTGACAGAGTGAGATTCCACCTAAGTAAATAAATAAATAAAAGAAGGTACTCCTCATTTATCTCCCCATCCTTGGCAAACACTGATCTGCTTTCTGGCTCTATGGATTGCCTGTTCTGGATATTCCATATAGATGAACTCACACTACATGTGGCCTTTTGTGTCTGACTTCTTTCACCAAGTGTGTTGTTTTCCAGGACCATACATGTTGTAGCATATATCATTTTTTCATGTTCTCTGTGATTAAATATACATAACACAATGTGCACTATTTAAAGAATTGCTGAGTATCCTGTTCTGTGTCATTAACTACATCCTTCTTGCTGTGTAGCCTCTGCCACCAGCCATCTCCAGAATGTCTTCCATCTTCCAACAGAAAGACCGAATTCATTAAACACTAACTTCCTGTTCTGCTCTTCCCTGATTCCCAGAAAACCACCATTCTACTTTTATTTTCTATGCATTTGGTTACTCCAAGTGCCCCACATGAGAGGTTCCATTTGTCCTTTTGTGCTGCTTGGCTCCTTCCACTTAGCATATTCTCAAGGTTCAGGCACGTTGGAGCATGTGTCAGAACCTTTTTTTTTTTGAGTTGGAGTCTCACTCTGTTGCCCAGACTGGAGTGCAGTGGCCGCTCCCGGCCACTGCAACCTCGACCTGCTGGGCTCCGGCGATCCTTCCTTCTCAGCCTTCCAAGTAGCTGGAACTACAGGCGCGCGCTACCATGCCCGGCTAATTTTTTGATTTATTGTAGAGATGAGGTCTCACCAAGTTGCTCAGGCGGGTCTCGAACCCACGGGCTCAGGCAATCCACTCACCTCAGCCTCCCAAGGCGCGGGATTACAGGCTGAGCCACGGAGCCCGGCTAAAATCTCTTGTTTTTAAGGTTGAATTGTCCAATTGCAGGCTCTCAATGCTTGCTCCGCCCACTTCCCTACCGCATCCACTCAACAGGCTCCACCAGTGCCGGTCCTGCCTACTGCTCTCTCTTGCTAAGCAACAGGTCTCTTCTCAGTGCTCGCCCCACTTTCCTCATGCCTGTTTGATACCAGGCTCTCAACGTTTACCTTGTCTACTTCTCTCTGCCATTCAATAATAGAACCTCCCAGTGCCAGCTTCTATTTCTCTCCCTCATTCAATCGGAAAAATAGGAAAAATCCTCGTCCGATAGGAAAAACTGGTTTTCCTAGTGCCTTGAATTCTGGTCCTTGCACAGGTGGGTCTAAGAAGGGAAAGCACGTAGGCTGGGATGCATGAGTCCATTTGGGGGCAACCGCAGGCAACGTGCTGTCCCACTTCACAGTGTGTTTGTGCTGGTTGCATGGGGCACGGTTTTGCAGGACCTGCCCCTCCAGGAACTCAGAGTGGTTCTGGGTGCACCTCCGGTGGGCTGAGCAAGAGCCCCACCCAGGAGACTGTGCTTGTGCGGCTGTGCAGATTGCCTGGCCTGCCTGTCCGGGCCTCTGCTGGCCTGGGAGTGGGGGTCAGCCCTGGGGACAGGGCCTGCATGTCCAGTGCATGCTGTCCTTTCCCTCCCTCCCTGAGCACATGCTTAGGAGATGTTCCTGTATCCAGTGCGTGAATGCACCGGATGCCATCTCTGCAGTCCTTGGAGAGGTTAGTCTTGGCTCCTGCCTCTTTTCTCAATGGAAGTGAGCTGGCAGAGCTGCCTCTGCATACCCACATGGCTCAGGGAATGGAAGCAGGGCTAGTTTTGTTGTCTGGAGGCAGGATGACTTGGCCTTGGAGATGAGCTTGACCACTGAGAAGGTGTGTAGTTGGGTGGTCAGTCACTGGTGGCCAAATGAACCATCTCCATTGCAGAGAGCCAGCCCAGTAGGTCAGGGCAGAAGATACTAATGCAAGAGTGAAGTGTCCTGAATCCCCGCAGCCTTCACGTGAGCTCCATGCGGACCCTCTAGGCCTCAGTGTTCAGGTGAGTGGCCTGAGACCTCAGCCTCCTTGGGATTGTGGGGCTAATTTTTGACAACAGCCAGACCTAGGTAGTCACTCTGTCTACAGGGACACCCTGTTCCCAGTCAGTAGGTTCAGGGCTTCACCCTGTGAGTAGGGAGATCACTGAGGCTGAGAGAGGGCTGTGGATGTCCTTCTGCATTTCAAGGTTACTGTGTAGCCAGAGCCAGGAGTTGGGTTGGACACAGGGACTTCATGTGACCATAGAAGGGGGTCAGTGAGTAGATTAGAGAAGTGAACCTAGTACCAGGATTTGGGGTATCTTGGATTGGTAGTTATTATTTTTTCCATCTAAGACAGAACAAGAAACAAGGAATATTGGAATGACCCAGTGGGGACACCATTTTCTGGCCATCAGGGCCGCTCTTATCTGGGAAGGAGGCTTGAACACAGATCCCCAGTATGCTTCCCCTCTCACCTGATCTACTTTCAGAGGGATGTGAAGAAATGGGCCCCCAGAGACCACTCAAGGAGCATGGGAGCCACTGGCCTTGGCCCTGGACTTTCCTGGAGGCGAGACAGTCTTAACGCCACTGGCTACCAGGTACTGTCATCTCCATGGGCTGTAGGACCATTTCATCTGCTGTCTTCCCACCTCAGGCAGAGATCAAGACATGGGGTGGGCTTGCGGATGCCAGGACCCCAATACTGGGACCAAGTCATACTTTAAGCAAGGAGCCCACATTGGGACTGGGGTGGGAGGCAGTTTCCTTCGACTCTACGTGTGTTCCCTGCAGCCTGACTCACTGCCTGAGTCATGTCTATTTTGGAGAATGGGGGTCTAGACTTAGGAGGAAACACATGCAGACCTACCACCTAAATACAAACTCAGCTGTCATCGTGGTCTGTTTATTTCTAGTATTTGTCTGTTTTGCTGTTCACTGAGTAATAGCCAGCATCTCTAGAGTTCCTACTATGTACTGGTGCTGTGTGAACGCTCTGCCTGCACTCTGTGCTCCTCCTATGATAAGGCATGGACCTGATATGAGGACAAGAAAGATACAGCCTGGTCAACCTCAGTGCTGGGCCCATGCGGGACTGGCCTAAATCATGTCTGACCATCAATCCACGCACAACTCTACATCTCCTTTTCTGTGTACCATGATGACATCAGCATCTCTACTGATACCACTTGTGCCTGCTCACATGCAGGCCAGTACTGCCTGGTGTGTGACCCCAGGCAGGTTCACCTAACCTCCCATTTATGAAATGGGGATGGTGACACAGTCTGTCGTAGGATTTGTTGAAAAGGTTGGGGGGGGGATGGTTAACGAAAGGCTAGGAGCACTGCTGAGACATAGTGAGCATTTGTGGAATATTCTTTAAGTTATGATCAACTGTTGCCTCACAGTCTCTTAAGATCAACTGTCATTTTTTCACTCAACTACTAGGCTCATTTTCAGTGTTGAACACTGTAGAACAATACTTCATTGAATGTCATTGTAATTCAATGGCTAATGTATTTCAGGTTTCCAGTAATCATCTTTATTAAGACTTTCTAAGGGCCAGCTCTACTGGAGCCCAGCCCTAGTCCTTGCAGGCACAGGGAGAATGGTGGAAGTAGGGTGATTAGTGATGTTCTGGGCCCCACAGCATCAGTGACTGAGTTGAGACAGGAACTTACATTCCAGAGCTTTGCTGCCCAGGCTGCTCTAGCCTGAAGGAGACTCTGCCACCTGAGTTGGTGGTCACTGTGTCCCTCAGGTCTCTGCAGGGTGGTGAGATATACAGGGTGTACCCAAAATGTATACACATTTTAAGTCTGACATTTGTTCAAAATATGGTGCTAAGAAAATGAATGTTAGCATCACCATGCGACAGGCAGATAGTCAGAGAAAATGGTGGAAACACAGTTGATTGAACGTCATACTATGCATTGCTACTGTAATTCAACTCAACTTCAGAAAGCAATACATAGATAATCTCTTAAAATGTGTGTACCTTTTTTTGGTACCCCTGTACCAGAAAAGGCCCACCTATGATTCTGCCTCCATGACCCTGCTCTATCCTGGCTCTGGTCTGTGCCTCTGGTTGTTGGTAGCAACATGCTGGACCCCTTTCTGACTGCCTCTGAATCATGCTTCATTTCAGACGAAAGCTTCATTTCAGACTGGGCAGCTGGTTCATGATCATGGGCTGGACTTCATGATGCGCCCTGCAGACACTGCTGTGTGCATGGATGCCTTTGGTGATCCCAGCTCTAAAGGTGGGTCTGCTGTGGACAGCCCATGAGTTTCTGTACCAGATGCTGTGACCACCTGGGTCTTATTTGAGGGAGCAAAAGTGTGGGTAGGGCCAGAATTTCCTGTTTGCATCCAAGGTGTTTAATTAGACCTGGAATCAGTACAGCCAGATCAGAGATATCCCAAAGACATCCAGATTATTTCATATATATATACACATATATGTGTGTGTGTGTGTGTGTGTGAAAGATAGTCAGACAGAGAGAAAGGTCCTCTACATACAAACTTTCAAGTTGCACATTTTCAGTGTGCATTTGCATGTCTCATCACGTAAGTTAGGTTATGTGTCTGGCACACATTGCCACTTGTACATCCTCTGTGAATGAGTATGCTTTGTGAACTTTACTGTGTAGGTACCATAGTACAGCATCTTGGTTTCAAGCCCAGTATGTCCAGAAGCAAGTGCAAACGCAGTGAAGTGTGTTAGTTGGGTACCTAGGCTAACTTTATTGGACTTATAAAAGCACTCTTGGAATGGAACTCATTTGCATGGAGGGGACTTACCACACACACACACACACACACACACACGACTGAAAAATAGGGTGGTAAGACTTAAGTTGGAAGAAAAAAGCTGTCATCCTGCACTCCACTTCAGTCCACCCGATTTAACTGTTGACACCTGGTACAACGAGAGGGATGAACTTTTAGACTCCATCTGTCCTCCACACTCAGCCCATAATAAAATATCATTATTTTAGTTTCCTTCCTAGTTGTCATTGTAGCTGTAAGTACTTTTAAAGAACATATATATATATGCATACATATATACACACATATGTATATATGTGTGTATGTGTGTATATATATATAAATATATAAAATACATATATATGGAATATATATATATTTCATATAGTACAACAGAATCTTACTTATTACTTCTATCTTCTAAGGGGGATCTTGGCACTAGGAATTCACCTTCATCTCCTAGTATTCTAAGGGTTTCTAATCGTCTTTCTTTTTTCTTTTTCTTATATTTTGTTTTATCGCATCCTTAACATCCTCCAGACTTCCAGCCATCCCAGCAAAACTCAGTGATGAAGGCTCTCCTTTTCCTGTTCCCACCCCAGAGCCGCCTTCCTAGGCCTGGGTGCAGCCTCCATCCCCAGAGTTTCCTTCTTCCTGGGGTTTGCTCCAGTGTGTCCTGAACACGGGGCAGAATGTTCTGGTGCTCTTTCCTTCTCAATTCTTTTTTTGTTACAGAACATCTTCAATTAACATTGCAACGAAGAGTGCCCATGAGATAAATTTTCTGAGTTCTTGCATGTCCTAAAAATGTCTTTAATCTGCCCTCACATTTGATTAACAATTTTGTAGGAACAGAATTCTTAGCTGAAAATACTGTTTCTCTCAGAAGTCTGAAGACGTTGTTATTGTTTTGTACCATTCAATGTTGCTAATCCAGATATCTAATTTTTTTTTTTTGAGTCAGAGTCTCACTCTATTGCCTAGACTGGAGTGCAGAAGTGCAGTAGCATGATTACGGTTCACCATAGCCTCCACCTTCTGGGTTCAGGCAAACCTCCTGCCTAAGCTTCCTGAGCAGCCAGGTCTATAGATATGTAGCACCACATCTGGCTAATCTTTTGCTTTTTGGTAGAGACTAGGTCTTGCTAGGCTAGTCTCAAACTGATGTGCTCAAGCAATCCTTCCGCCTCAGCCTCCCAAAGTGCTGCAATCATAACTCATTGCAGCCTCAAATTCTTGGGCTCAAGTGTTCCTTCAGTCTTGGTCTCTCAAAGCACTGAGATTGAAGATGTGAGTCACCATGCCCTGTCCCTTTTTTTCTTGGTGTTCTAAAATTTCACAATGATGGTCCTAGGTATGAGTCTTTTTGGTTCATCTTGCTGTTAAGCATTCCAATTTAAAGAACAGAATCTCCTCAAAGCTCTTGGCATTTTTGTAATATTCTTCGATAAGTTTCTTTTTCCATGTTTTAAGTTCTCTTTTTAGAATACAAATATTATTTGCATATTGGAACTCTGGAACCAATCTTCCAAAAGGATTTATCTTTTTTTTTTTTTTTTGAGTTGAAGTCTCATTCTGTCGCCCAGACTGGAATGCTGTGGCGCTCCTGGCCACTGCAGCCTCGACCTGCTGGGCTCCGGCGATCCTTCTGCCTCAGCCTTCCAAGTAGCTGGAACTACAGGCACGTTCTACCACACCCGGCTGGTTTTTGATTTATTGTAGAGATGAGGTCTCGCCAAGTTGTCCGGGCAGGTCTCAAACCCGTGGGCTCAGGTAATCCTCTCGCCTCGGCTTCGCAAAGTGCTGGGATTACAGGCTGAGCCACCAGGACTTATCTTTTATCCTGTATTTTATTTGAAATTTATTTTGTGGCTTTAAAGGAGGTAAACTCATAACAGCACATTTTTTTTTTTGCCAAGAGTCACACTTCAATTGGCAGTTTACTTGTAATGGCACATAAAATATCTGCTTTTTAAACACTGACATTCTACATTAGATGAAATGTATTAACTGTATCAAGCTTTGATATTTTAGCATATAATGAATTGAAAAAAATCAGTTCTCTTTTTGTATGTGACCCTAACCATTTTAGATAAAATCAGAATCGGGAGACTTCTGGCAAGATGGCAACAGGACAGGCCAGACTGTGAAAGTCTCCGCAAAAGCCAGTGTCCATAAAGACTCTCTGTGTGAGTAGGCATGTGCTGGTGGGTGAGTGAAAGTCCGTCTGAGGGGAGACTCAGGTTCATGCACCCAGGGCTCTCCTCTGGAAGTGACTGCAACCCCCCACTGCCCTGAGATTGGAGTTGCTGGCATGCGGGATCGTCTGCCCTTCTTGGGACTCTCCTGATAAGAGCCTGCCTGACACAACTGATTCTCATTGCCTACCACCTGGGCCACACCATCACCTGCGACAGAAAAGAGGCTGGAGCCCCAATCCCATCTGTGGAGAGAGAAGATCGGGGAGAGCTGGAGAGGAACCCCACCCCAGTGAGGAAATGCTGACTGCAGTCATTTTCTCTGTCCCAAGACCAGGCAGAGACCTGCATTGCCCTGCCCAGCTCCACCCAGCCTTCAACTGGGGACCTAAGGTAATCTCACCAAACTGGGAGAGACAGAAGCCCCTCCCCCAGATCTGAGTGGGAGACTTGACAGGCAGCAAGCCAGGTGAGTCCAGATCTCATCCACCCTCCTCCCACAGTAGGCCTAGGGCATCTGACCCACATTGAGAGCAAGCCTATCAGCCCGCTGAGAGCAGGGGAGGACTGGAGATCAGAGCTGATAGGAAGTTGGACTTACAGGAACCACCTCAGAGTGAGTTTTTTGTCTGTTTGTTTTGCTCATTTTTGTTTGTTTTTGTTGTAGTTTCCTTCTCTCTCTTTCAGTTTTCGATAATGTTTTCATACTTACTTTGTTACTGTTATTTTATTGCTTTTCTAAAGTCTTCCTATCTATGTATGAGTATTTTTGAGAGAGAGTACATCAATAGGGTTTTTGAGTGTGTTTGTGTGTTTGTATGAGTGTATGTTTTAGTTTTTTTTACTCTTTTCTGTCTTTGTGTCTCTTTTCATTTGTAACTTGACACGTTCGTCTGTTTTCCCTCTTGCTCCTCTCTCTCCACCTTCCTCTCACCCCTTCCTTTTTTCCATTATTTCCCTTTTTCTTATCTCATTTTGCCTTCAGGGAGCAAACCTATATCCCCACTGCATGGACAGATTGTAAGGCAGTGGGGAGTGAGTTCCAGGGGGTCCACACACCTGTCAGTGGATACCAGGATCTGCAGGTAGATTCTGAATCACAGCTCCTCCCTCAACCAAATCTCAAAACTGCAAAAGGTAGAGCCTCCCACCACAGCTCAGCTTCAGAATTGAACAATGCCAGAAGATTCACATAAGAAAGAATAGGAGACTGAGCAAACAGAAGTTAAAAGCTACCTTCCCATCCCTGAACAACACAATTAAAGAAGAGGAAAAAGCTGGGCTCCATGGTTCAGCCTGTAATCCTGCGCCTTGGGAGGCTGAGGTGAGTGGATTGCCTGAGCCCACGGGTTTGAGACTGTTTGAGACCCGCCTGGGCAACTTGGTGAGACTTCATCTCTACAATAAATCAAAAAATTAGCTGGGCGTGGTAGCACGCACCTGTCCAGCTACTTGGAAGGCTGAGGCGGAAGGATTGCTGGAGCCCAGCATGTCGAGGCTGTGGTGGCCAGGAGCGGCCACTGCACTCCAGTCTGGGCAACAGAGTGAGACTCCACCTCAAAAAAAAAAAAAAAAAAAAGAAGAGAAAAAAAAGGAGGGAAGAACATCTACACAAATGAAGGAGTTGATAACTGATATAACAGCAATAAAGAATACAGTGAATGAAGTAAATAACAAACTGATAAGCATGGAAAACAGAATTAGTCAAGTAGAAGAAAGAATCTCAGAGCTTGAGGACCAAAATATGGAACTAACCCAAACTATCAAAAACATAAAAAAGAAGTTTAAAAAGACAGAGCAAAACCTTCAAGAGATAAGCAATTATTTCAGGAGGCTGAACCTGAGATTTATTGGACTTCCTGAGGCAGAAAGAGAGACAGAGACTACCCTGGAACAAACATTTCATGAAATTATCCAAGAAAGCTTCCCTCATCTATCAATGATAGCCACCATTCAAACACAAGAGATTCACAGAACCCCTGCAGGATGACAAATGAGTAGACCAACTCTTAGACACATAGTAATTTGCCCACACAAAGTAAGTATAAAAGAAAAAATCCTAAAAGCAAGAGAAAAAGGTCAGACTATCTATAGGGGATGACCAATTAGAATAGCAGCAGACTTATCCACAGAAACACTTCAGGCAAGAAGAGCTTGGAGTCCAATCTTCAAAGTTCTCAAAGATAAACAATTGCAACCAAGAATTACCTACTCAGCTAAGCTAAGCTTCATCTGTGATGGAGAATTAAAATCTTTCCCAGACATTCAATCCCTAAGAGCTTATGCTGCCTCCAGATTAGCTCTACGAGAAACACTTAAGAAAGTATTAAACACAGAAGAAAGGAAAAAAAAGAATGACAACACCCTTCACAAGAATGCAGAAAAAGATTGAAAATATACACGAATCTACCCAAAACTCAAAAGAAAGAAAACAAACAGCAACAACAACAACTCTATAAGAACCTCATGACAGGGATAAACTCTCACATTTCAATAATTAGCCTGAATGTAAATGGACTAAATGCACTACTCTATGAAAAGACATAGAGGCCAGGCTTGGTGGCTCAGCCTGTAATCCCAGCACTTTGGGAGGCTGAGGCAAGTGGATTGCCTGATCCCGTGGATTCGAGACCTGCCCAGGCAACTTGGTGAGACCTCGTCTCTACAATAAATAAAAAACTAGCTGGGTGTGGTAGTGCACCTGTAGTTCTGGCTACTTGGAAGGCTGAGGTGGAAGGATCACCAGAGCCTAGTAGGTCGAGGCTGTGGTGGCCGGGAGCGTGCCACTGCACTCCAGTCTAGGTGACAGAGTGAGACTCCAACTCAAAAACAAACAAAAAAAAAAAAGAAGGAAAGAAAAGACATAGAATGGAAAAATGGATAAAATATCATGAGACAGCAATATATTGTCTCCAAGAAACTCATCTCACCAGAAGGGACATTCACAGACTCAAAGTAAGAGGATGGGAAATAAAATTTCAGGTGAACGGAACACACAAAAAAGCAGGAGTCTCAATCTTAATATTAGAAAAAACGTCCTTTAAGCTATCAAAAATTAAAAAAGATATGGACGGTCATTACATAATGATAAAAGGTTCAATCCATCAACAAAAAATATCCATCCTAAACATATATGCAGCCAACATAGGAGCACCAACTTTCATAAAACAGCTTCTAGGTAAACTTAAAAAAAGATATTGACTCTAACATGATCATAGCTGGGGACTTAAATACCCCACTCATGACCCTAGACAGATCATTAAGACAAAAAATCAGCACAGAGATCCAGAACCTCAATGTGATGCTTGACTAAATGGACTTAATTGATACTTACAGAATATTCCACTCAACAACCACATAATATACATTCTATTCCTCACCACATGGAACATACTCTAAGATTGACCACATCCTTAGCCATAAATCAAGTATAAACAAATTTCACAAGGTTGAAATCCTGCCATGCACCTCCTTAGACCACAATGGAATAAAAATAAATATCGACACCATCAAAGCTCCCCCCAAACCCACAAAGCCATGGACACTAAACAGCATAATGCTAAACAACTCCTGGGTCAACACAGAAATCAAAACAGAGATTAAAAGATACCTGGAAACAAATGAAAATGGAGAAACATCTTACTAAAACCTCTGGGATGAGCCGGGCTCGGTGGCTCAGCCTGTAATCCCGCGCCTTGGGAGGCTGAGGTGAGTGAATTGCCTGAGACCGTGGGTTCGAGGCCCGCCTGGGCAACTTGGTGAGACCTCATCTCTACAATAAATGAAAAATTAGCCAGGAACGGCCACTGCACTCCAGTCTGGGTGACAGAGTGAGACTCCAACTCAAAATAATAAAAATAAAATAAAATAAAACCTCTGGGATGCCATGAAAACAGTACTAGTAGGGACATTCATATATCTACAAACACACATGAAGATAATGGAAAGATCACAAGTTAACAGCCTAACAAATCACTTAAGTGAGCTGGAAATGCAAGACCACCAAAACCCTAACTTCAGCAGAGGAATCCAGATCACCAAAATAAAAGCCCAAATTAGGACACAGAAGACAAAAAGTTAATACAAAAAATCAATGAAATAAAAACTGGTTCTTTGAAAGGATAAACAAGACTGATGGTCCCCCAGCTAGACTGACCAAGAAAAAGAGAGAAAAAGCCCAAATAAATACAATCAAAAATGCAAAAGGTCAAGTCACAACTGATCTTGAAGAAATACAAAAGATTAGCCGGGCTCGGTGGCTCAGCCTGTAATCCCGTGCCTTTGGGAGGCTGAGGTGAGTGGATTGCCTGAGCCCGTGGGTTCGAGACCCGCCTGGGCAGGCAAGACCTTATCTCTACAATAAAATCAAAAAATTAGCCAGCCGTGGTAGCGCGTGCCTGTAATTCCAGCTACTCGGAAGGCTGAGGCGGAAGGATCGCCGGAGCCCAGCAGGTCGAGGCTGCGGTGACTGGGAGCGGCCGCCACACTCCAGTCTGGGCGACAGAGTGAGACTCCGACTCAAAAAAGCAAACAAACAAAAATAAATAAATAAATAAATAAATCCTATTAAAAAAAAAAGAAATACAAAAGATTATCAGAGACTACTATGTACACTTGTATGGAAACAAATTTGAAAACCTAAAGGAAATGGAGGACTTTCTGATATCACACAACCTCCCCAGTTTGAAACAAGAAGAAATCAGGACCTTAAACAGATCAATAACAATCCAGGAAAATGACTACGTCATAAGAAAATTACCTACCAAAAAAAAAAAAAGCCTTGGACCAGATGGCTTTCCAGCAGAATTCTACAAAACATAGGAGGAGGAACTAATACCAAGCCTACTGAAAGTATTTCAGCCAATCAAGAAACATGGAACTCTTCCCAAATCATTTTACGAAGCTAACATCACATTGATACCCAAACCAGGTAACGATCCAACAAAGAAAGAGAACTACAGGCCAGTATCCTTGATGAACACTGATGCTAAAATTCTCAACAAAATCCTAGCAAATTGGATTCAACAACACCATCTTGAAAATCATTCACCATGACCAAGTAGGCTGCATCCCTGGGATACAGGATTGGTTCAACATTTGTAAGACCATCAACATGAATACATCAACATTTGTAAAAACAAAAACCACATGATTATTAGATCCCAGAAAAAGCATTTGATAAAAGCCAGCACTCCTTCTTGATAAAAACTCTCAAACATCTAGGCATAGATAGAACTTACCTCAAAATAGTAAGAGCCATCTACAAGAAATCCACTGCCAGCATACTGCTAAACAGACAGAAATTGAAACCATTTCCCCTGAAAACCAGAACAAGACAAGGATGCCCACTTTCACCCCTCCTTTTCAACATAGTTTTGGAAGTCCTAGCTAGAGCAATCAGACAAGAGAAGGAGATCAGTGGTATCCAAATAGGAAAAGAGGAAGTCAAGTCATCCCTCTTTGCAGATGACATGATTCTATATCTCAAAAACCCAAGAGAATCTGTCAAAAACCTCCTTGCACTGATAAAGGACTTTGACAAAGTCTCAGAGTATAAAATCAATGTGCAAAAGATAGTCACATTTTTATACACCACCAACAAACAAACAGAAACCCAAATAGAAAGCACAATCCCATTCACAATAGCCAGAAAAAAAAAAAATCATAGCCGGGCTCGGTGGCTCAGCCTGTAATCTGTGCCTTTGGGAGGCTGAGGTGAGTGGATTGCCTGAGCCCGCGAGTTCGAGACCTGCCTGGGCAGCGAGACCTCATCTCTACAATAAATCAAAAAATCAACCAGGCGTGGTAGTGCATGCCTGTAATTCCGGCTACTTGGAAGGCTGAGGCAGAAGGATCGCTGAAGCCCAGTAGGTCGAGGCTGCAGAGGCCGGGAGCGGCGACTGCACTCCAGTCTGGGGGACAGAGCGAGACTCCAACTCAAATTAAAAAAAAAAAACAAACATATACCTTGGCATCTTCTTAACCAGAGACGTTGAAAGACCTTTACACTGAAAACTACAAAACACTGCTCAAAGAAATCAAAGATGACACAAACAAAAGGAAAAATACTCCATGCTCATGGACTGGAAGAATCGACATCGTTAAGATGTCCATCCTACCCAAGGCAATCTACAGATCTGATGCAATACCCATTCCATTGCCAGCAGCCTTTTTCTCAGACCTGGAAACAGCAATACAGGAATTCCTATGGAAACATAAACGACCACGAATCGCCAAAACAATCCTCTGCAAAAAACGCAGAGTAGGAGGCATCACACTCCCAGACTTTAAACTCTACTATAAAGCTACAATAATCAAAACAGCCTGGTACTGGTACAAGAACAGGCATATAGACCAATGGAACAGGATAGAGATTCCAGAAGCAAAACCTCAATTTCTCAACCAACTCATCTTTGACAATGCCTCCACCACCAACCACTGGGGAAAGGAGAACCTGTTTAATTATGGTGCTGGAAAAACTGGCTGACCACATGCAGAAGATTAAAACAAGATCCCTACCTATCACCAAACACAAAAATCAACTCTAATTGGATCAAAGACCTAAATGTAAAACCTCAAACTATAAGAACCTTAGAAAATGCAGAAGACGCCCTTATGGAAATTGGAACTGGCATTCAATTCCTGAACAAAATCCGAAACACACTGGCCATAAGAGATAAGATAGACAAGTGGGACCTCATCAAACTGACAAGCTTCTGTGAAGCCAAAGAAACCATCAAGAGAGTGGGGAGACAGCCCACAGACTGGGAAAAATATTTGTCAGCTGTATATCAGACAAAGGCCTAATATCTAGGAGGTACAAGGAACTCAGATGTATGAAAACAAAACAAAACAAAAAAACAGCCCCATTACAAAGTAGGCAGAAGATATGATAGCAGCCAACAGATACATAAAAAAATGCTCAGTCTCACTAGTCATCAAAGAAATGCAAATTAAAACCACACTGAGATACCACCTAACTCCAGTCAGGATGGCTGTCATCAATAACTCAAAAAACAACAGATGCTGGAGAGGATGTGGCAAAAAGGGACCTCTTCTACACTCCTCTGTGCAAAACAGTGTGACAATTCCCAAAAGATCTAAAAATTGACCTTCCATACGACCCTGCAATCCCCCTACTGGTAATATACCCGGAAGAACTCAAATCACTCTGTAAAAAAGATAACTGCACATGTATATCATGAATGGAACCAACCGTGCTACCCATCAAAAGAAGACTGGATTAAAAAATTAGACTCTATAATATTGTGTGATTTTTCACAGAAACAAAGAACTGAGTATCATATGTTCTGACTCATAAGCGGACCTTGAACAATTACTGTAACACTATAAGAAAAGGATTGGCAGTAGTGGGAATCTGCCTGGGGAAGCGGGGAGCATGCACCTCATCAGCGAGAGTACCTGCATAATGAATATTTGTATACCTAACTCTGAATTGTACCCCACATCTTTAAAAAAAAAAGAGACAAAATCAGAATCTGTTAAAGGTCACACACACAGCTGCATGGTCCTGGGGCCTTTTCCAACATGACATTAATAAGCATTTTCCCAAGATTTTCCTATGCTAATTGGTCCTTTTATTTATTTTTTGCATTTTAGAGTTTGTTAGTGTGCATTTTTTAAAGGCAATTACACATTTCCTCTAGGTATCCACATTGCTGAGGAAGTTTCTCTTATTTGACATTTAATGTCTCCTTTCTAGTTTTGTACAAAATTCTTCATCCTATGTACTTCTGCTATTTTTTCATCAACAATGTATATATTTTTTGAGTTGGAGTCTCACTCTGTTGCCCAGGCTGAAGTGCAATGGCATGCTCATGGCCACTGTAGCCTCTACCTGCTGGGCTTAAGCAATCCTTCTGACTCAGGTTTCAAAGTTGCTGGAACTAGAGACATGCGCCACCACACCTGGCTGATTTTTGTGCTTTATTGTAGAGACAAGGGCTCGCTAAGCTGCCTGGGCTGGTCTTGAATCCCTGGGCTCAGGTAATCATCCAGCCTCCGCCTCCGCCTCCGAAGTGCTGGGTTTACAGGCCGAGCCGCTGCACCTGGCCAACAATATTTTTAAACTATGCTTCTCAGCTTCTCAGCCTTAAACGATTTAAAGTCAATTTCTGCTTAATAAGATGTCTTTAGCAAGATCCAACTGTCAGTGGTATTGTTCAAAGTATTATACATTCACACACACACACACACACACACACACACACACCGCACACACACACACACACACACACACAAAACTTCTTCCAAATTTAGATAAGATTGTTCTAAACAAAATTTGTGAGTTTTAGAGCGTAGGAACAGAATGTTCATTTTAAAATTTCAAGTATTGATATGCATTAACATAAAGCCATTTAAGATAAAATTTCCGAAAGACTTAAATCATCATGGCCAGGTGTGGTAACTCGTACCTGTAATCCCAGCATTTTGGGAAGGCAAGATGAGAGGATTGCTTAGTTCCAGGAGTTCGACACCAGTTTAGGGAACATAGTGAGACCTTGTCTCTACAAAATAAAAAAAAATATCATCCAGGCATGGTGGTCCCTGACTGTAGTCTTAGCTACTCAAGAGACTGAGGCAGAAGGAAGGAAGGATGCCTAAGCCCAGGAAGTGGCAGCTGTTGGTGAGCCGTGACTGTGCCACTGCACACTAGCCTGGGTGACAGTGAGACCCCTGACTCAAAAAAAAAAAAAATCAGCCACTGACTTGGCTCTGACACATTCTGTATAAGAATCAGTTCTGGTCTTGCTTGCTGTTGTGTTAGCAGTTTCATGATCCATCAGCTTCTCAGTGAGAGTTCTGGAAACCCGGAAGTCCAGTGGTATGGTCTTAAAATTACTTAAACAATGTCATCAGAAGCCTGTACCCAGAGTACCTGTCATAGTCCCTTCTGTGGGTCTCAAAATCAGTCCTTTTTGTGGGAAAGGAATCATTCTGGCCTGTGGCTGATTGCCGGAAGCTTCAAGAAAGCATCAGAGTGAAGCAATAACTGTCTGTGAATGACAAAATGTGTAAAATGGCCATGGTTAAAGATCTGATGAGAATTCATTATAACAATTGAAAAGGATTTGGTTGTTTCTGTGGCAAACATTAAAATAATAACTAAAATTAAGACATAACATTATACTGGTCATATAATGGATAGGAAGAGCTTTGACCAATTTCTAGGAAACTTATACTTTTTCTGAAACAGTAACATTTTGCCCTACAAATATTACTTTCCTCTTACTGGTTTTCCATCCTCTGATCCCACTTTGCTCCTTGGCTATAAATTCCCACTTGCCCATGCTATATTTGGAGTTGAGCTCAATCGCTCTTCCCCATTAAAAGACCTGTTGCAGTGGTCCCTGTGCCTATCCCAATGGTTCTGAATAAAGTCTTCCTTATCATGTTCTAAGTATCATTTCATATATGTATACATGGGTACTACTCTGGGGAAAACTAGGAAATCTTCAAGAGACAGCTCTGAGTTCAAGATTAAATACTATCTTCAACTGAAACAAAAAAAGAAGGGTATTGTGGGACAGTAGTGGGGAGGTAAACAGAAAAGAATCTTAAAAAATGGTAAGATTTGTTATGCAGATTTAAGTGGGTGCCTTCTCCATTGATAATCTCTGGTTATTGAATAATCTTTCTCTCTTGGTATGAGAGGAAGACACCTTTACAAATGGAGGTTTCCTTACAAAAAGGTAACTTCTGTACTATTTTCTTTTTTTTTTTTTGAGTTGGAGTCTCACTCTGTCGCCCAGACTGGAGTGCAGTGGCCGCTCCCGGCCACCGCAGCCTCGACCTGCTGGGCTCCGGCGATCCTTCCACTTCAGTCTTCCGAGTAGTTGGAATTACAGGCGCGCGCTACCACGCCTGGCTAATTTTTTGATTTATTGTAGAGATGAGGTCTCGCCTGCCCAGGCGGGTCTCGAACCCGCGGGCTCAGGTAATCCACTCACCTCAGCCTCCCAGAGGCCGGGATTACAGGCTGAGACACCGAGCCCGGCTTGTACTATTTAAAAAAGTTCTTCTGTACCTGTAATTTCTCAAAATAATCCCATGCTAAAGAGCTATATTTTGGGGTTGCACATTCTGGTCTCCTAAACTGCTTTTCAAAGTGGCTGTACTATTATACGTTCCATCAGCAATAAGTGAGAGTTTCTATCTCTTCTCTAGCAATGGTTTCCCTTTTTGTTTTTTTGAATTTAGCAGGAGTAACAGGGATGCGATGTTATTGTTGTAATTTTTCTAATGTGATATTGAGCATCTTTTTGTATGATTGTTATCTGTGTACCTTCTTTGGCGAGGTGTTTCTTCTGATATTTACCCATTTATTAGTTGGGTTATATTCTTATTGCTGAGTTTTATGAGTTATTTGGATATTTTGAATACAAATTCTTCCTCAGATATGTATTTTGCTAATATTTTCTTTAATATTATTAAATTATAATATTAAAATATAATATTAATAAATTATAATATTTCTTTAATAATATTAATGTCTTTTGCATTCTAAGTCCAGGGACTATTTTGAATATACTTCTGTGTAAGTTGTAAAGTTTGAGCCTACATTAATTTCATTTGCTATGGTTTCCAAGTAACTGTTCTTTCACACTTTGGAAAAGACACAGGACAGTGGACTCCATTTGTTTTTCTAATTTCCAAAACTCTGGCAATGAGTGATCTCAACTCTGAATTTTCCTTCAGCAGGACAGCCAGGAGGGGGCCCATGGCCACCCGCTGCCAGGATGGAAGCTTCCCCCTCAGTGCAGACCCGAGGGCCCCGCCTGCCTTGCGACAACCCGAGGCTGCATCCACAGCGAGTCAAGCCCCCAGCTCACACCCCTGTGAGGGGCCAGCAGAGGCCCAGGAGGGGCAGGCTTGTGTGGAAAGCTGGAAACAAAACCCACTGCTTCTCCTGTACCTAAGGTCCTTCTCCATGCCCAGACGTGGAGACACTGATGTCATGTCGACAAATGTAATGTCCAGTGACGTGATGTCCACGAGATGTTCACTGACGGGATGTCTGCTGCTGTAATGTCCACTCACATGTTGTCCACTGTGATGTTCACTGATGTAGTGTCCACTCATGTCATTCACTGATGTGATGTCCACTAATGTAATGTCCACCCAGTGGCCCCGTTACAGTAACATGGCCTTCAGATTCTTGCTGGACACTTGGGGTCACAGCTTCTGCTGACCTGCATCTGGGTCCAGCAGAGCCTCTAGAATGAAGGTTAATGTCATCTCTGTTTTGCTGACATGGTGTTGATGTGGCCGTGTGCAGAAGTCAGGTACTTTCCATTAACTCCGTTCTTACAGGAGACTTGCGACGGCAGCACAACATACTATCGTCCTTTCTCCAGGGTCCCCCTTCGGATCCAGTCTTTCTCTGCACCTTTCCCTGAGACCATCCTTCAGTTACACAGCCTTGGCAGAGGGCAAGGGCCGAGGTGACCCCAGGTTGGCTATTTCCATGTTTCCTCCTGAGCAGATGCAGACTCTACTTTCCTGGCAGGATCCCGGCATGGTTCTGAGCTCGGCTCAGTGCAGCCCGCAAGAGGCGCACAGATCCACCCACCCGCCACTGACCATCTTGGCTTAGCAACGGCAAAGTGCTCGTTTATAAAACCCGAACCCGTCATGTCGCTCTCCCAATTTCACCTGTGGTGTCCTACTGACCTCAGGACCAAGGTGATGACCATGACTTTCAAACCCTCGGTGCTCCTGCCTGCTGCCCCCTCCTGTCCACTCAGTTGCCTGCAGTCCAATCTTCTCTCATTTATGGGGACACGTCAGACTCTTGTCTGTCTTGGAGACTGTATGCTTGTTCCCTCAGCTCACCTTCTCAATGCCCACCCCTATCAAATTTTCTAAGACTTTATCCAGCTTAATCTTTAAAGTCACAGAAGTGTAATATCTAACAGTGGAAAAGTTAACAAGGTGGTTTTTATAAAGGCAAAAAATTCAGCATTTGGTTTTTTTTGTTTTTCTCTTTTATTTTGAAATTGTGGGGTACAATTCAGGGTTAGGTATACAAGTGTTCATTGTGCAGGTACCCTTATTGGTGAGGTGTGCCCCGCCTTCCCCAGGTGCATATCGACTACTGCCAATCCCACCTACCCAACCCCCACCCCCTCCCCGCAGTTTCCCGCTTTCAATTCCTTTCCTGCAGTAATACAGTAGTTGTTCAAGGCCAACTTATGAGTGAGAACATGTGATCACCTGTGACAATCTCCCTCAATTTATAAATCAAAGAAATAGTAATTAAGTGGAACCAAAGTTCATGTTTGGGGAATTAGTGAAGAAAAAGAAAAATCTTTGTTTATACAACAGACAATTAGTAAAGAAAGCTTGGATATGTAAACAGATGAATTATTAATATTTAAGAATTGGAATGCAGTGAGGGAAATCATTATGTTAGAGCTCCAGTTTGGGAGTTGGGGTAGATTTATATCCGTGTGCCCCATGAACCAGGTGTCCTCTGTCACCTTCTGCTGGATGGCAAATTATTTACCCATGGAAACTGAGGGACAAACTACCACTGTCACCATAATCTTCAGGCAGCAGGAAAGTCTTCGTATTTCAAGGTATCATATCCTGTCAGGTGTTGTCTTTTCTCATCCAGGGAAGCCTGCTCCCTGGAAATACTGTTAGCCTTCTGCTTCTAAGGTAGAGCCAAACTGGAATAATTGTACAACACAAAATTATATGATTCACAGAGAAAATATATGAAACACTTGGTAAGCTACAGTTATGTACTAAAAATGCTCATACATATATTCCCATGAGAAGACATATAAGTGTTAATTTTTTTTTTTTTTTTTTTTTGCTTACACTTGACACTTTATTAGTGGGGAAATTCGCCTTAGTCTGGCAGAGCCGAGGCTGGGATGCAGCTCCAGCGCCCATCTCAAGGGGGATTTTCCGGGAAGTCAGGTGTCTCTCCAGGCAAATTTAGAGGAAACACCGTCATGGATGAAATCCCCATGGAGAGCAGCGCTGCCACTGGCGGAAGTCAGGGTAGAAGGGGCACCCTAGACACAGCTGGGTTTCTGGGACAACAGGGCTTCGATGTCAGGCTCGATGTCGATGGTCGGAAAGCGGCGGCTGCACCTGCGCACAGGCACACCGCCAGGGCCCACCAGGAACCTCTCCAAGTTCCAGGCAACATCGCTGCGGCACACCGGAGACCGGGTGATGCGCTTGGGGTCGGCCACGAGTGCAGCGGCGTCGTCGCTAGGCGCGGGCAGGGCCTCCGGCAGGAAGGCGAAGAGCGGATGCGCGCCTGCACCATTCACCTCGCACTTCTCGAACAGTGTGAAGTTGGGCTCGAACCCACAGCCAGGTCGGACGCACTTGAGGGAATCCAGAATCTCTTCGTTCTTCGCGTTCTCCTGATGCCCAAACTGGTTGCACGGGAATCCAAGCACGACCAGACCCCGGGCCCGAGGCGCTGCTGTAGCTCGTCCATCGGGGTGTAGTCCCGGACAGTGGTGCCTCAGAGGGACGCCACATTCTCGATGAGCAACACCTTGCCCGCAGGGAGCCCAGGCTCACAGGGTCCCCGCCGGCCAGCGGGCGCACGGAGAGGGCGTACACGGACTGGGCCGCAGCCGCTAGCCGAGCAGCACACACGGCGTGGGAGTCCGCAGAGAAAGGCGAACTTCGGAACGGGGTAGCGGGTGTGGGTGGGTGTGTGCATAAGTGTTAATGTAAGTGCCAGCCATACCTTGAAAGTTGAAATCAAGAGGCCCTAGTCACACTCTGTGAATGTGATGAGAACTCACTGATGTCTTAGTCCAAAGCCCGGCTAACTCTGCGGTCACTCAATGATCTTTGGTTATGGACTTGGGTCATGGCTTCTCCCAGCATTATATTCTTTGTCTCCAACACAGGGATGCAAATAAACTTCCTAAGATGATTTATTATTAGGTAAAATGACTTATGCAAACCGGAGAGCACAAAGGCCAAACGTGTGTATTTTTTTAGGGGAGAGCATTAGAGACCAAAAACCATTTTACATTTGGTGATTATCTCTGAGATCAATTTCAAGGCTCCATTTCGTGCTTTGTTGCCAATTATGGAAGCCCCTAGTGTGTAATAGAGAGCTATTTCTCCTATGACTGTGGGCTTTGGCCTCAAATGTTAGTGGAATTACCAGGGCTCATGAAAACTGTAACTTTGCTCCATGTTCTCTAAGGAAGAAATCCTGTGCACAGAGAGTAAGAAATAATACAAGAGCTGAGTATTTTTTAGGTAAATTTACTTGATAAAATTTTTCCTATCTTACCCACTTGTAAGTACACAATCCAGTGGAATTTGGTATGTTGGCAGTGTTGTACAGCCAGCTATCTAGTTCTGGAGCATTTTCATTACCTCCAAAGGAAACTCAGTGTCAATTAATAAGGGACTCCTTACTTACCCCCCATCCTTGGCAACCGCTGATCTGCTTTCTGTCTCTATGGATTTGTCTGTTCTAGATATTTCATATAAAGACTCACACTACATGTGGCCTTTTGTGTCACCAAGCGTATTGTTTTCCAGGACCATGCATGTTGTAGCACATTTTTTATGTTTTTCTTGGTGATTAAATATACACAACATGATGTGCACTACTTAAGCAATTGCTAAGTAGCCTGTTGTGTGTCAATAACTACATCCTTATTACTGTGTAGCCTCTGCTACCAGTCACCTCCAGAATGTTTTCCATCTTCATTAACAGAAAGATTGAACTCATTAAACACTAACTTCCTGTTCTGCTCTTGCCTGAGCCCCAGAAAACCACCATTCTACTTTTATTTCCTATGCATTTGACTACTCCAAGTACCTCATGTAAGTGGCTCTATTTGTCCTTTTTGTGCTTGGCTCCTCCCATTTAGCATATACTCAAGGTTTACCCATGTTGGAACGTGTCAGAATTGCCTTTGCTTTTAAGGTTGAACACGTGTCATGGTAGGGATGGCTGCACTGTTCATCTGTTCATTCGTTGATGGACACTTGTGTTGCTTTTACCTTTTGGCTATTGTGAATAATGCTGCTGTGAACATGGGTGTACCAATATCTACTATAGTACCTGCTTTCTGTTCCTTTGGGTAGATAATCAGAAGATGAACTACTGGACCATATATTAGCTCCATGTTTAATTTACACAGATTAATGTCCATGTTGTTTTAAACAGCGGCTGCACCATTTTACTTTCCTCTTTCCTATTTATGAATGAATAATATTTCAGTTTATGAAATCACATTTTGTTTATCCATCTCTTGAAGGACATTTGGGTTGTTTCCAATTTTTGACTTGTGAATAATAGTACTGTGAATACTTATGTAGAATTTTGTGTTTGGTCACCTGTCTCCAATTCTTTGGGAGTACAGTGAGTCCTCACTTAATGTTACGGATAGATTTTTGTAAGTGAAATGATGCATATAAGAATTTGGCAAGCTGGGCTCGGTGGCTCAGTCTATGATCCCGCGCCTTGGGAGGCTGATGTGAGTGAATTGCTTGAGGCCACAGGTTCGAGACCTGCCTGGGCAATTTGGTGAGCCCTCATCTCTACAATAAATCCAAAAATTAACCGGGTGTGTTAGTGCACGCCTGTTGTTCCAGCACTTGGAAGGGTGAGGTGGAAGGATCACTGGAGCCCAGCAGGTTGAGGTTGCGGTGGCGGGAGCGGCCACTGCACTCCAGTCTGGGTGACAGAGTGAGACTCCAACTCAAAAAAAAAAAAACCCAGAAATTTGGCAGAAGACATTCTTGTTTTTGTCCTGCCCATGGTGCCCTTCACAACGTACCTTTCCTTTATGGAAAGGTTTCCTTCACAACGTACCTTTCCATATGCTAATTGATATAAACAAGAGTTAAATTTCTAGGGCATATTTCTGGGCAAAGAAACATCACCCATCAAACCTCTAAATAAAGACCAAAAAATCTCTAATATTAAACATTGAAATTATTGTGAGCTATACATCCATTTAATACAAACAAATGACATCATTATTTACCCAATTATTTCAGTTCAATGTCATGGGTGGCAAGAGCGTATCTAAGCAGCTCAGTGCAGGGCAGGATGCCATTCCATCTCAGGAAACACTCACACACACCCATGCTAATTCAGACTGGGATAACATAGATATGCACATTCACTTTCACGCACATCTTTGGTATGTGGGAGGAAACCAGAGTACCCAGAGAAAACCCATGCAGACATGGGGAGAACCTGCAACTCCACATGGATGGTGGCCTTGCCAAAGAATTGGTATAATTTTACAATAAATGTTATAACAATAATGTTGAATGAAATGACATTATTCAAGGACCTGCTCTACATACCTAGGAATGCAACTGTTGATTCATGTGGTCATTGCAGTGGCCACTCCTGGCCACCGCAGCCTCGCCTGCTGGGCTCCAGCAATCCTTCCGCCTCAGACTTCCAAGTAGCTGGAACTACAGGCACACGCTACCACGCGGCTAATTTCTGATTTATTATAGAGATGAGGTCTCGCCAAGTTGCCCATGGGCTCAGGCAATCCACTTACCTCAGCCTCCCAAAGGCATGGGATTACAGGCGGAGCCACCGAGCCCGGCCTATTTTTAACTTTTTAAGGCAATTATAAATAATGTCATACAGAAGTTGTACCATTTTATATTCCATGTAGAATTTTTTTTTTTTTTGAGTTGAGTCTCACTCAGACTGGAGTGCAGTGGACGCTCCCGGCCACTGCAGCCTCGACCTGCTGGGGTCTGGCGATCCTTCCGCCTCAGCCTTCCGAGGAACCGGAATTACTGGTGCGCGCTACCACGCCTGGCTGATTTTTTGATTTATTGTAGAGATGAGGTCTCGCTTCCCAGGCGGGTCTCGAACCGGTGGGCTCAGGCAATCCACTCACCTCGGCCTCCCAAAGCGCGGGATTACAGGCTGAGCCACTGAGCCCGGCTCCGAGTTCATTTCTATGTGGTGTGAGCTAAGGGCACAATTTAATTCCCCTGCAAGTGGGTAATCAGTTGTCTAACACTACTTGTTGAATTTAACGGTCTCAGCCCTTGTCAAAAGTTAATTGATCATTATAGGTATGGGTCTATATATACATCCGTATGCCTGTGTCATGCTGCTTTTATTACTGTTGTTTGTAGCAAGACTTGAGGTCGGGAAACGCGAGCGTTCAAGGTGGCTTTCCTCTTTCATGACTGCGCCGGCCAACCGAGGTCCCTCAAAACTTCATCTGTGAGGATCTGCTTGCCCGTTTCAGCCAAAAAGATTTTGGGATATCCATAGGAGTCACAACGATTTTGTAGATTGCTTTGTGTAGTATTGGCATCCTAACAACCAAGTCTTCTAATCCGTGAACTTAGGGTGTCTGTATATTTATGTAGGCTTTTTTGGATTTATTTCAGCAATACTTTGTAACTTTACATGTTCGAGTATCCTTGGTTAAATTTATTACTAGTATGTTTATACTGTTGATCATTTTTGTATGAAATTTTCTTAACTTCATTTTCATATTGTTTATTGCTAGTGTATTGATATTTTGCCCTGTAAGTTTTCTGATTTGGTTTACTAGCTTAAATACTTTTGGGGGGTGCCTTAGAATTTTTCTTTTTTTTTTTTGGTCAGAGTCACTCTGTTGCCCAGGCTGGAGTGCGTGGCATACTCATGACTACCACAGCCTCAACATACTGGGATCAGGCAATCCTTCTGCCTCAGCCTGCCAAGTAGCTGGGTCTACAGCTGCATGCCTGGCTACTTTTTATATTTATTGCAGACACGTGGTCTAACCATGTTGCCCAGGTTGATATCGAACTCCTGGGCTCAGGCAATCCTCTTACCTTAGCTTCCCAGAGTGCTGGGATTACTGGTATGACTCACACTGTCCAGCCAATGATTTTTTTGTATATACAATCATGTGCTCTTTAAATAGTTTTACTTTTCCTTTCACATATGAATGCTTTTTACTTCTTTTGCCTTCCTAATTGCTCTGGATAAAATGTCCAGCACAATGTTGAATATGGTAATAAAGTGGAGCATGTGAGCTACGTTATCTTGGAAGCAAAGCTTAGGGTCACTGTGACTGAGATGATGGTTGTTATGTATTTCATCTCTTTACAGATTTTGCTCTACATCATGTAAAGGATATTCCTATCCCTAGTATGTTGGCTGTTTTTATCATTTAATGTTGGATGTGGTTTAAAATGCATTCTGCATTAATTGAAATAATGTGACTTTTTTTTATGTATTGCAAGGATGACTTTGGTACATTGAACCACCCTTGATTTTCTGGAAGGACCTCTTGTTATTGGGTTTAATCCTTGCAATGTGCTAATTTCAGTCTCAGTGTGTTAAATTTATTATGTCTATAATTATAACAGATATTGTTCCATAGTTTTCTGTTCTTATGGTGGCATGTCTTTCTTTGATTTAGTTTAAATTGGGGTAAACATTGTGGTTTAGTTTTTACAGTGCTAAGGCTTAAAAGTTTATAGGTTAAAATTTAATGCAGAGAGAACAGACTTGAGATACAATGTGTTAAGGTGGGGTTGAAAATGAAATTGTGGAGAGTTGTTAGAGATAAAAGTGAGAACTGGGTTATGGGTTGGTAGATTGAGGGCAAGTGTTGAAAGTTAGGGTTACATTATGGTTAAAAGGGTTACATTATGGTTTAGGGGTAGGGCTAGAGTTAGCATTAAAATGAGATTGAGGTTATGGGTAAGAAATTAGATATTAGAATTATTGGTGACGGTTAGAGTTCTGGTTAAAAACTAAAGTTTAAAAGTGAGTTAAAATTGAGGTTAGAGTTAAGAATAGGGTGATGACTAGTTTAGGGTTAGAATTACAGGTAGGTATAGGTTCATTTTAGAGTTATGGTTTAGAGGTTAAGGTTAGGGTTGAGGTTAAGAATAAGGGTCAGGGTTAAAGTTAAACAGGGAATTGGAGGGTGAGGGTTAGGATTTTAGCATTAGGATAAAGTTTTAGGGTTAGGATTTAAGGCTGGGGTAAGAATTTCAGACTTAGGGTTAGGGATTGGAGTAGGGAATAGTTATGGTTGGGACAAGGGTTAAAATTTAGGGATGGGGTTAAGAGTCAGGGATTAAGCTAGGCTCGGTGGTTCAGCCTGTAATCCCGTGCCTTTGGGTGGCTGAGGTGAGTGGATTGCCTGAGCCCGTGGATTCGAGATCCGCCTGGGCAGTGAGACCTCATCTCTACAATAAACCAAAAATCAGCCGAGCGTGGTAGCACGCGCCTGTAATTCCGGCTACTCGGAAGGCTGAGGTGGAAGGATCGCCAGAGCCCAGCAGGTCGAGGCTGCGGTGGCTGGGAGTGGCCACTGCACTCCAGCCTGGGCAACGGAGTGAGATTCCAACTCAAAAAAAAAAAAAAAGAGTTAGGGATTAGAGTTTAGGGGTTAGAATTGAGAGTGGGTTTAGAGTTTAGAGTTTAGGGTTAGGATTAGGGCTAGAGCTAGGGATAGGGTTAGGGTAGGTTCGAAATCAGTGTTGCAATCTGGGTGGGGTTAGGGTCATATTGCGTTATTGTTGGGTCTGGATTGGGGTTGAGGTTATGGGTTACCATAGGGGTTAGGGTTGTCATTAGGTTTATGGTTAAGGTCAGTGTCAGGGTTTGGGGTTAGGGTCAGGGTGGAGTTATGTTAAGGTTAGGGTCCAGTGTCCATGCTTAGGGTAGTTTAGGGTCCAGGGTTAAGGTTTGTGTTATGAACAGGGTCCAGGGTTATGGTCAGGGTTAGTGATATGGTTATGGATTAGGATTAGGGTTAGTGTTAGGATTAGGGTTAGTGTTAGGTTAGGGGTTAAAAGGGGGTTAAGTTTGGAGTTGGGTCTGGGGTTAGGGTCCAGGGTCCACCATTAGGGTTTGGTGTTTGGGTCAGGGTCTAGAGGTAGGGGTAAGGGTTAAGTTTTGGGGGTTAGGGTGTAGTGTTAGGGTTTAGGGTCAGGTTTAGTGTTTAGGAGTTCAGGGTTAGCATCAGGGTGAAGGTGAGGGTGAGGATCAGGATTACCATCAGGGCGATACTCAGTGTTAGTGAGAGGGTCAGGGTGATGGTGAGGGATTGTGGTTGGGGTTATGAGTTTTGTTTAGGGTTAGGTTAATATCGGGTTAGGGTAAGAGTGAAGTCAGAGTAAGTCTTAGGATTATGGTTTAGGGTTTTGGGTTGGGGTTGGAGTTAGGGTAGGGACTAGAACTTAAGGTTAGATTTAAGGTTTGGTGTTGGGGTTCGGTTAGGTTTAGGGTTAGATAGTTTAGGGGTTAGGGTTCCAGATCAGGGTCGGGGCAGGGTTAGGGTTTGGTTTGGGTTAGGCTCAGGTTTACAGGGTTAAGTTCAGGGTGTTAGGGTTAGAGTTAGGTTATGGTCAGGGTCTGTGTAGGTTAGGGTTAGGGTTTAGAATTAGGGTTTGGGTTAAGGGTAAGAGTTAGGCATAGGATTGTAGTTGTGGTTGTATTTAGTTAGGGCTTAGGGTTTAGTTAGGATTAGGGTTAAGGATTCTGTAGGGGCTAGGGTTATTGGCCAGTTTAGGGAAAGGCTTAGCATTGAGGTTGGGTTTAGACTTTTAGGGTTTAGGGTTAGCGTTAGGGCCATGTCCCTGGTCAGCATCTCTCCTTAGTGGGCACTGTCGGCCTGACTGGAAGCCACTCCCAGACCTTTTGTAGAATACCACTTTGAGATCCTACCAGGATCCACAACTTCAGCCCCTAGTGGAAACCGCGGGTCACACAGCAAGTCACCCCGAAATCCTTGGTGGCTTACTCACTGAGCCGATATCCTGCTGCTAGCAGTCTCAGGCTCCTGAGTGGGCTCTCTCATGGGTACTGCCTTCTGCTGTCCCTTCAGGGATGGGAGAACCCCTGTCTCTTCTTTGGGTTCCACCCTGAGGCAGGGTCTTCTCTATGAATCACCTAAAGGGCTCTAGCTACTATGCTGGCCCAGCCCCGAGAGGTTCTGATTTTATGGGTCAAATTTAAGCTGGGGCATGAACACGTGGGCGACACCTGCAGGATCAGTGCAGGAGGGCCTTGCCCTAGGGTCGTGGTGCCCAGTGCAGTCCCCAGACTGGCCATCCACAACGTCCAGGAACTTGGAAGACTAGCAGATGTTCAGGTCACAGAATGATGGAGCGGGGATGGTGGGGAAGGAGCCTGCACTTGTGCTGACACCCTTCCAGCTGATTCTGAGGCATGTGCACTGTTGAGTGTCCACCCTGGCCATCCCAACAGAATAAGGGGAAGGAAGAAGGGTGAAGCGCACACCTGTCCCTTGGCCACCTCGGATGACCAAGGCAGGCAGCTCCCAATGACCTCACCTGTGACCCGGCGTGTGGGCCCAGCGGAAGCCGAGGACCAGGCAGCATGAGCCTGGCCAGGCAGCCTGCTCTGTCTGTAGGTGTCCTACTCTTGTGTTGCCAGCACTTGACCCTGAATTTCTCACCCAGTCAGTATGGAAGGAAAAGGAAGGACAATTCTGCATTTTTGCTGTAACCCAGGTCAGGGCTCCCAGTCCTAGGAATTTGAGACTAAGTGAAACCTCTGAGGAGATGTGCCAAGTACTTACATTGATGTAGGCTGCAGTGGGTTCACTTAGAGAGAAGGACATGTGAACTTGCACACATTTATAAACAAGAACTATGCCTGGCAGTGATAATTTTTCATCAGTGATAACATCCCTTGAATCGGCGTTCTGATGAAATCTATCGTGGTTCTCTTCCTCCACTCCCTTCCCCCTAGTGGCCCCTCCCAGGCAAAGACAGAGCGCGGTGGAAGCAAGGTCATCTCAGGTTGCTCCTTGAAGTCTGGCTGTGTGAAACTTCCGTGGCTGTGGTAGAAAGCACAGTCAGGTGGTGTGATTCCATTTCTTTGCTGTGTGGCTTCAGGTGAGATACTTACCCTGAGCCTGTTTCCTCTTCTCTGAAAGAGATAAAAGTCCTGGCTGCAGAATTATTGGGACAACTACCTGCAACAGGTTAAAAAGCGCTGCCAGAATGTTGGTGTTTCTAATCCCCCTTTCCTGACACTACACTCCAGTGGGACTGAACCCTGCAGAGCACGAGCAGATGACACAGTGGATTTCAGGCTGAGCCACCGAGCCCAGCCAGAAAATTTTGAATAGAAAAAAGGATCAGTCATAATCAATGTCACTGTTTTAATTTATATATCCTATGCTTTAACTGTGTGCATGAAAAATTTTTTTAGAATCGGAGGGCACCTGTGGTTTTGTGTTCTACTCTTCCTCATCTAAGTAAAAATAGCATACACAAAAAAATCTGATGAACCTAGAAATTGTGTGTGTATATTTATATTTTACTATAAAATATTAATTTGTCTGAAGTTTACTGATCAGCATATATGGGTAACTCTCCTAACTATGAAGTCTGCTGTCCAAAACAACTTGGATCCTAATTCCTTCTAATAGCAGAAATACCATGTTAGTCATTAAGTCAGGGAGTCAGAACTGACTGCCTGGATTTTAGCCAATTTAACAAAGTTTGAAAATATACAAAATATTCTTCATGAACATCAAATTTAAACTGAACTCAATCCACTGGAGAGAAAGAATAATGGGTTTAAAAAACCCAGTGGGTGAAAATCTGTGAAGCCCTGGGAAGTAGCAACAGTGCTGAATGTCTTTCCAGGATGGACATGCTCATTCAAAGGAGAGTGATGGCACCACACAAGGCCACGGCTGAGGTGCGACTCGATGTCCACAGGCGCCTCAAGGGAAAGTTGGAAGAGGATGAAAATTCTGCACTGAAAATCAAAAGCGAGACTGCTGCAAAAAACACATCTACCATCTGTCTTCTGAAAACAGTGCATCCCTGGCAGCTGTATTTTAATAAGGCCTGTCACACACAGCTCAAGTCAAAACAAGACTTTTATCACCGAATGATTTTTGTTCTTCCATGGGATAGCACAGGAAACATGCTATGAAATTACCAACCAAGGTCATGAGAATCATAATCTTAACAAGAGGGGAGAACAGAGTCATTGCTCCTCCGTCTAGCCTAGTTACTTTCCACTGGGGCAGCACTGCCTCTCTGGGAACACCCAGAGCGATGTCTGGAGACATTTCAGTGGTCACACAGTGGCAGTGAGGGTGCTGCAGGTGTCTTGCGGGCAGAGGCCAGAAATGGCCTATATCCCACAGTGTAACACCTCACAGTGCAACACCTCACAGTCCAACACCCCATGGAAAATGTTGGGTTGAATTAACTGCATCATAGTATATTTATGTGATGGTGAATCCACAGCATTAAGATGATATAATAAGTTAACATTAATATGGAAACACTTGTTACAGTTACTGTAAAGAAAACTATGAGGTTGCAAAGCCATATGTACAAAACAGTCTCGCTTTTATCTTCTTAATGTACATGTGTACATGCATAGGAAAAAAACTCAGAACTACCCACCTGTGTCCCATTGGCAACTTTTCTGGGTGGCTGTGTTAAAATGGCTTTATTTCAGTCTCTTTCCATTTGTGTATTTTCTAAATTTTCTCCAATGAATATCTATTGCCTTCTAAAATGTAATTTCAATTTTTTCTGGTTATTACTTTAGAAAGTCAAACCGTCCCATGAAGTGCGATACAGAGTAGTGTCCCATCCCTCTTCACCTGGCCTTCATTCACAGAGCCAGCCTGTTCAACACCTCAGGGTTTCTTCTAGCGTTTTTTCTAAAGGACATGGTATATGGCTGCTCTTGGTTTTCTGGATCCACCCATCACACACAGTGGGGAATATGCAGACAGCTTGGCTGGAAAACCTCTGAGCTCAAGTCTTTCCTTGCTCCCAGCATGGCTCCCATCACCTCTTTCTGTTTATATTTGCTGTTTGTGATTTGGACTGTGTATTGTTTTCCCGAGCCAAGAGTGTATTTGTATTTCCTTTCCTATCATGTGTTCTTTTTAAGGACTCCAATTTGACCCTGAGCACCCTGCCACTATGTGAAAAGCTTAAATAAAAAATAGAGTTCCCAGTAACTTTGTGGGGAGAATACGGATGCATCCCAGCCCACCCAAGATGCCCAGATAATTCCACAGGAAAATACACAAATTAAACAATAAAAATCACTTTAAACAAACAAGACACAATCGGCTGATGTAACGGAGGCATGTTTTACTCACTGAAGGCAGAGGAGGAGAGGTTGCGCATGCCGGGTGGCCGGAAGGTGTGTTCTTGCTGCATTTTCTTCCCCAGCATGCCTGGGCTCATGGCTCTCTCTCACCTACGCTGCACTCAAAAGCAGAGTATGAAAACGCACCTGGAGGGCTTAAGGTGGAGCACTTCAGACACAGGAGACAGCTTGCCTGAGACACAGGGCAGCGGGAGAGGCAGACCAGAGGCTGCAGAAGGCCTCCTCCTTGCTTAACAAGCATTTGGGCTCTTCTAAGCCAGACGAGTCATTCGGAGTTGCCCAGTATGTGGTCTCTGACTGGACACTCGGTCAATTGGCAAATGTGTCATTGCCTGAAATTATAATGTCAAATTATCATGTTTCTCAGCACCTATGTTTACTCAGTGAGCTTCTGGGTAAAAGTTTGTTATTCCTAAAATAAAAAATAAAATGAAGGATAAGATAGACAGTTGTCTGAAAAGTGCAATTTTTCAAGAGACATCACGGGGATAACATTTTAAAAGTTCTTCTATGAAGAAACTATACAGTGTTTTACTTTTCTTGCACTTAACAGCTTTTTAAAAACAGTCTGGAGTTTTTCAAGCATCTGGCGAAATCTTTTGTACAGATGCAGAACGCCTCTCCACACAGCGGCACGTCTATAACCGGCTGCTTCCATCTTTCACGCAGAGACACCCATCAGCCCCTCTCTTCCCTGCTGATTCCATGCCTTCTCCTCTTGAACAGCAGGGCAGCTGCTTTCCTGGCCTTCTGGTCTCCACCCTGCAGACGCCCTTCTCTTCCCTCCCTTGCCGGATTTCCTGAAGAGCCCAGTCCTCTCCCTCAGTCTACTCCCTCATTTTGGTGGAACACATCCTTCAGTAACTTTTTAGGAAGGGGACAAGGGAAGCGGAGTTTTAAAGACCTACATTTACTGAGAATGTCTGTTTCCCTAGACTTGCTTTGACTGTTAGCTTGGCAGGCCACAGAAGTCAAGCTTAGAAATCGTCTTCCCCTTGAAATTTAAAAGCACTGTGTCGCCCTCTAGTCTGATGGCATTTTGATCTCTATTTCTCCCTGGCAGCTTTCAGGATGGTTATTTCTGGTGATTAAAGTTTTGGCATGACAAGTGTGGCTGTGAGAATTCCAGCATTCTGCTAGGCTCTTTGATCTCCCACTTTTTCCATGGTGTTCTTGCCATTTCTCTCCTGGTCACTTACACAGAGGACCTCACCATCCAACTCACTGCACTGAGTTTCTGGGGAATGCCCTCAGCGGTTTCTTCTCATCTGTCTGGTGCATTTTTATCTCCACGTCTCTAATTTTTATTTCCACATGTTCTCTTTTGGTCATCTTCTTTTCTCCTTGGGAGCTTTCTTATTTTATAATGGCAGTATCTTCTCCTATTATGATTCCTAACTGTAAATTCAGATAAGGTGTTATATAGCCTCTGGTTTGTATTAATTGTCTTGGAATTATTCCTTCCATTCCTCCATCCTCCCTCCCTTCTCTCCACTCCTCTTTTTCCTTTTGATTACTTTTAGTCTTCATCGTCCAAGTTGAAATCCATTCCTTAATAGCCGATGGACACCGAGAGAAAGGCTCTAGACTGCTGACTGGAAGTCCTCTGCCTGTCGTGCCAGCTATGAGCTTCACCGCAGGTAGGCTGGTGGGACTGGCTGGCCCCTCAGGACTTCCCACTGTTCACGTGTTGAAGCCACTTTTCTGGGTTGCCTAGAACCCTCCATGCTCCCACTTGGTGGGATGGGTTAGGCTTGGCTACAGACTTATGGGATCCAGGTGGGGCAGCAGTGGGGATGCAAATCCTGTGTTCACCAAGTGTCCTCCCCCTCGGTGCTTCCGGTCACAAGGCAACCTCACCAGAGGCCACGTCCCGCTCTGCCTGGTTGGAGGCGGCTAGTTGCTGGATTGTGAGGATTGAGGTTGGAAAGCTGAGCATCTTGAGGTGTCAGGAGGTGGGGAAGAGAGACAGAGAGTCATGCTTGGATGGGTGCATTAGTAGGGCACTTGTGTGGCTGTGAGGGCACAGTCCTCCAAGCCAGTAGTGCGCTCCCTTTGGGGTGGGGGTAGAGGATGTGTGCAGTGCTCGTGTGTGCACGTGTGTGCGCATGTGTTCACACATGTGCATGCTTGAGCCTGCATGCATGTTGTGTTCATACAAATACAATATATAGATGAAAAACATGAGGCCTGCCTTCATGTACTCCCAGTCCAGGCAGATCTGGAGGCTCTGAATCGTCTGTGTCTGCTGGGACATTCTCGAGCACTGTGGAAGCAGTTTAACGCTCACTGCTCTTGAACAGGAAGGTAGTGGGGCTGGATGCCGCCACACACCGTGTCTCACTGTTCACAGCTGGTTGGGCACCTCTGAACCTGGGTCTGATCTACAAGCCCAGGAAGTTCACTGAGCACCTGCTACATCCAGGCCAGTTCTCATTGCTGAGGATGCAGCAGATAATGAGATGGAAATCCCCAAGCTCATGAAGCTGACACTCACCAGGAGAGGCAGATCCAACAGTGACCAGGGCACTTTGGTGTCAATGCACACCTGGCCATGAGGGAGTGCAAGGTGGGAGGCGAGCCATGGCCTTGAGTCAAGCTTCCAAAGTGTAGCCAAGAGCTCTAGGAAAAGGGGGCCTTGCATAAAGACCCACAGGATTCAGTGTGGGAGCCACAAAGTCAGCAGAAGGAGATTGTTCCAGGAGAGGACCCACTGGGGTGGAGGTCATGAAGGGGTGGCAGCTGTGTTCAAAGAATGTTCAGGAAACAGCACAGCCTGATACCTCGAGATGCTCAGATTTCCCACCTCAATCCTCACGGTCCAGCAACTAGCCCTTCTCCACTCAGTTCAAAGAATGTTCAGGAAACAGCACAGCTGGTACAGAGACCACACAGGAGCAGGGATACCAGGCTTCCTCCAGCAGTGGGATGAGTGTGCACCCTGCTAGCATCAGACACATGCTGGTGCTCTCCCTCCCACACCTTCACACTTCCATTCATGCTGTCCTGGCTGCTCTTCCTGGTGTCTCCAGAGATTGGAGGTTGGGTTTTGTCCCCAGGGAAGGAAGCAGGGAGGCCCCAGATTTCCACTGGCAGTCATCCAACTGGAGGAGCCTGTAGGCCTGGATCAACACAGGAGAGCGCCCACTCCTTCACTGCCACGGGGTGGCCTCATGAAACCCAGCACCAGCCCAGAGCAGCCTGATAGCCTGCAGTCACCCTGCCGCTGGCAGTCCCTCTTGTGGAGCTGAAAAGGGCAGCTCCCATTCCTAAGACTGTGCCTCAACTGCCCTGTGCTGGCCCGACTGACCTTGTGCAGAAATTGTCTCTGCATGTGGCAGGGGAGAGCATGTCCAGGAGGCCATGTGGA
The DNA here is from genome assembly GCA_027257055.1 of Cephalopachus bancanus. NCBI lineage: Eukaryota > Metazoa > Chordata > Mammalia > Primates > Tarsiidae > Cephalopachus > Cephalopachus bancanus. The sequence continues at coordinate 18,122 of JAPVLO010001832.1, read as the reverse complement.
GTCATCCTCCTGCTCCTGGCTAGGCCTCTATTGGGCTGGAGAATGGCCTGTCTTGCCTCAGTCCAGATGCAAGTCTGGGAGGCCTGAAGGGAATTTAGAACACAACAAATAGAATTTTTTGAGGAAATTGTTTTTTTGCCTCTCCTGTCTTATTCGCTCTTTTTGATTTTGGGGACGCTGTATAAGTTAGTTATAAACAATCAACTCAGTGTGTTCCACCCACTAACCAATAAGTATCAAATATTAAAGAATCCATTTAGGTGAATGGATGGGCATGGGGCCAGTTGCCTGCTGTTCCTCAGTTTCCCCTCAGGGCTCCTCTCTCCTGAGCTGTCTGGTGGTACCTTGTGACTTCCGTGTCCTGGACACAGGGGACTGGTTCCCTCTCCTGAGCTGCCCAGTGGTGACTTGAGACTTCCATGTCCCAGTCACAGGGATTGATCCCCTATCTTGAGCTCCACAATGGTACCTTGAGACTTCCATGTCTTGGTTGTAGGGACCTGTCTCCTCTCTTGAGTTGCCTGGTGGTGCCTTGTGACTTCCATGTCTTGGTCATGGGGACTGGTCCCCTATCCTGAGCTGCCCAGTGGTGCCCTGTGACTTCTGTATCCTGATTATAGGAACTGATCACCGCTCTTGAGCTGCTTGGTGGTACCTTGTGACTTTTGTGTCCTGGTTGTAGGGAACTGATGCAACACAGGACAGTCACAATGTAGGTAATTTGTCATTGTAGGAGCCACCATGAGAGGAAGAGGCTCAGCAGGGGTGGCCACGTGCAGACCCTCAGGCCAGCAGTGCACTGGAAAAGGTGGCGGACTCAACAGAGAGTATACTCCGTGCTCTGTGGGAATCAGCACTTACAAGTGGCAGACGCCTCCTGGAGATGGGTCATCCTAGTCTTGTCCCAGCCCCGGCCCCTCTGATTCGCAGGGCCCCACAAAGACAGTGTGGAGAGCCTGTGGAAGGGGGTAGGCCCACCTCCCCCGAGCCCTCGGGCAAATGCCAGGCTGCTGGTCACGTGACAGTTCCAGTGAGGTGGGATGGGTAGTCGGGGGACTGGCGCAGAGCTCTCCCTGTCCTCACCTGAAAATAGCCAGGAAAGGCTGGATACTCAGGGGACTCATCTGCCAGGGTGGCCTGAGCTAAGTTTGGGGAGGGTGTGAGGAAATGCTTCAAGGAACACAGGCTTTGGAGTCAAACAAGCCAGGCTCTTTTATGAGTAGGGGTGATGTGGAGGGCCCCAGCCCAGACAACCTCAGTAATGCAGACTCCAACTATTGACCCCGGTTCTATAAGGAAGGGCTGAGCTTCAGGTGCAGGAGGATGACAGAACGGAGGAAAGCTTGGCAAGTGCTGTCCTCGGAGTCAGAACTGAAAGGAACTTGGATGCCACCATGGAGGCTTGGTGAGGAACCAAGACTGAGGAACAGAAAGCCTGAATGAAGGAAGGACAGGTTTCGACCTGAGCACCGCGGCTGGAGACAGCAGGTGTCCCTGGCACTCAGTGAGAAAAAGCATCTGTGTCTGGAGGCTGCTAGGAGGGAGACGCCATCCGGGCCAGGAGGGGTGGGCAGGTCCCTCTGCACTGCTGGGCACGGCCTGGTTTGGGGCCCCATTCCTGAATCCAGTCGGTGGCGCCCCCTCCAGTGGGGTGACCACACAGCTGGGTGTCTTCTTGATGTCACAACCACCAGGTGGGTCCGGCGGAGAGGAGGGAGTCCAACGAGATGAGTGCGGGGAGACCAACTACATGCCCAGACTCAAGCATGCCCTGAGGGTTAGGTGGGGTGGTGGGGCTCCGGGGAGACAGCCTCATGAGGCCAAGCCCACGCAGTTGTCCAAGGATGGGAAGAGAGGGGCGGGTCCCCCTCTGCCCCAAGAGGCTGGTCCGAGAGGCTCCAAGAAGCTGATGCTTGAGCTGAGACTGCAAGATGAGAAGGTTGCAGATGGAGCATGGGGACGGTTCCACACCGGGGAGAGGAGACAGCGTGGTCCAGGTGAGCGGGCTGGCTCACACAAACCCTTGCCCAGAAGCCGGTGTGCAGAGATGAGTGGTGTGTGGGAACCTGGGTCCTGAGGGGCTTCAAGTGTCACGCTCAGGGTCAGCTCTGGTGTACAGAGAGGTGAGGACGAGGCCTTGTGTGTCCAGGGAGGAGTCGCCATCCCACCCACTGCAGCTTGGTCTGTGACTGTGGCATGACAGAAGGGACACAGAGAGCCTCGTTCAGGGCCTGAGCATGCAGCCACACCACACACTGGCGGTGCCCGTTCACTAGAAGGCCGGCTGCAGTCTGACTTCAGTCATGTGATTGCATGAGGAGGCACAGCCTGCAGGGATGGTTAGGTCATGAGGACAGAGCCCTCGTGGATAGGATGTGACCACTAGAGAGGCTGAAGGGGGCTCCTGGTCCCTTCCTCTGTGTGGACACAAGAGGCGCCACCTGTGAATGAGAGAGCCCTCACCGGATACCAGGCCTGCCTTGACCTTGGGCTTCCCAGTCTCCAGGACTGTGACTAATAAATCACCATTTTCATGAATTGGCCCAGCTTGGGTATTTTGCTATGGCAGCCCCAGCGGACTAGCACAGGGCCTGCGTTTCTTAGGCCCTCACTCCATCAGGGAGGTAGATGCTATGACAGCACCAAGTTGGTGGGTGTTCGCACCTCGTTCCACTGGGGCAGCTGGAAGCCTGAAGCGTGCACAGTTGTCTGAAGGGACAGTCATCAGCTGCTGCTGCTGTGGAAAAATGTGGGCTCAGCTTTCCAGCCTCCCTTATTTTCGAGCAAATTCAGAAATCCTGGTTTTAGATAAAATTTTCTGTGCTTTAAGTGAGAGCAACTAAGTAAAGTGTGTTCACAACACGCAGGCTGAACAAAACTTAGCAGCCATTTACCCCACCATCCATCCCTTCACCTGTGCACACGTCCCTCCTGTCCATCCATCCCTGCCCCGCACCTTGCCACCCATCGACACACAGCCACAAAGCCACCCACAAGCCACCCACCCCCTTTCCATCCAGACGTCCACCCACCCACCCACCCACGCATCCACCCCCCTGTGCATGCATCTATCTGTCCATCCATTCCTGCACTCTCCTATCTATCCACTCGTAAACACACACAGCCACAAATCTACCCGTAATCCACCCACTGACCCACCTTTCCATCCACCCATTCTTCTTCCACTATTACAGCACACTCCCTCTCAAACCTCTATGAGACAGAAACATGCATTTTTCTCTCTCTTTGGTACCTGGCCCTGGTCCTTGGAAATCCTATTTCCCTCCAAATTCAAGTAAGTCATGTTTGTGAAGTGGTGCAAATATGACTGAGCTTGTGCCTACCTGTTTTTTTACATAAATTCTACTGTCTTTATGCCCTTGTTGTGCTGTCTGGAGCAGGAGTATATTTTTCTCTCCCCTTGGATTTGAGCTTTCACAAATGTTCCAGAACAAAATTAAACCAGAGAATTAGACTCCCCTCCCCTTTCTTGGAAATATCTTGCCACCAGGTCAGGCTCCCTGGGAATTACATAACTCTTCAAAAGGAGATCAGAAACAGATTTTTTGTGGGATTTCCAGATGTCAGTAAGTGGATTTATGGAAAATGGGTTGGGTCTGGCAAATCTTAAGCTATGACTGGGTAAGTGTGCACTGTCTCTGTGAGTGCAAATAACCCGTTGCTGCCTTCTCTGCCTCCCACGGGAACTCTTCCTCCTTAATATCCTGCTTCAGTCCTTCTCGGCTTCCCCTGAATATCTCTTCCCAGCTTCAGGGTAGTGGCTTGGGAGAGGGGTCAGACAACTAGTATCTATTGTGCTAAATCTTAATGTGATTGCACTTGTATTTCTGATTTCAGCAGCAGACGTTCCAGCATGCCCTAAGTAGGAGGGTGTCACTAGACACACAAACTCTTTGAGCCTCAGTTTTCTCGTCTGTCACATGGGACGAGGCTTCCGTATGTCCTTCCCACCAAAGGAAACTGTCTTCAAAGGTGCCTCACGCCACCATGATGACTAGTCCAGCCTCCAAAGAAGGAAAACTTTGTTGAAATGCATATGCTTTCTGGGAGTTTTTCCCACTGCCACTGCCAAACCAGTTTTTTTTTTGAGTTGGCGTTTCACTCTGTTGCCCAGGCTGGAGTGCAGTGGCATGCTCACGGCTACCGCAGCCTTGACCTGCTGGGCTCAGGTGATTCTTCTGCTTCAGCCTTCCAACTAGCTGGAACAAGGCAAGGTGCTAAATTCTGTTAATTTACTGTAGAGGCGAGGTCTCACCAAGTTGCCCAGGCTGGTCTCAAACCCTGGTGCTCAGGCAATCCTCTCACCTCGGCTTCCCAAAGTGCTGGGATTAGAGGCGTGAGCCACCGCACCTGGCCCAAATCAGCTTTCCTTGCCCCTCAGACATATCTGCAGGAGGAGGAGGCCCAGAGAGCGTAGAAAAGAGGGACGGAAGGTGCTGATGGGGTCTGGTGAAGCCAAGAAGAGAACCCAGAGGGCCTGTCCAGGGCCGACTGGGAAGGAGGGGAGAGGATGCCTCTCACTCACCTCCAAACCACGCCTGAGTCCTGCCACTTTCTCAGCTGGACACCTCCAACCGTGAGGCATCATGAGCCTCCAAACGGGAAAGAGTCAGAGGCTGAGCACTTCTCACTGACCACACCCTCCCTCCGTCTTCCTTTCCATCAAATGGACACAACTGCTGTGAGAGACTCGGTCTCTTGGGTGTTCCTGTAGAGCAACGCGAAAGAAACGAACGCAGCCTGTTGAAAGACAACGACCTCACAGGCCCACCCTTGGCCTGTGTGATGACCACTTATGCACCTAATCCCGAATTGCACTGCACACCTTTAAAATAACACAAACGAAGAACACAGCCCCGCCCCAGTCCCTCCTCTTCCCTCCCACCCTCCGGTGACAGGGCCTGGGCCTCCACATGGGTGGTGCTGGCGACTGTGGGGCTCTGACCTGTCGTGGCTGCGGAATGGCACGTCTGAGCCTGCCGAGTGGGACCACTGAGTGGTGATGGGTGTCTTGTGTCTTCTGGCGTGCTGGGTCCTGGGCATCCCTGCCTGGGTCAGCCCCTCCTGCTTCTCAGCCGTGAGCACCTGTGGTGTCTGCCTCAGCCCTGGCTGGGTGGTCTTCAGAGGCAAGAGCCAAGTCGGCTCCAGTTGACCATCCGAGTGTGCCCTTTTCTCTCTGAGGATCTTCCACAGTATTTCCAAGCCTACAACACCAGTCAGGGTCCTAGCTAGGAAAGGACCTGCACTCTAAAGGCATTCGTTGAAGAGCACCCAATGGAGGGCCACACACAGTGTAGTCAGAGTTAATGGGCCCTGAGGGGGAAGGTGGGACCCCAGGGGTGCTCCCACGCCTGCATCTGCCTGGAGGGGCTGAGCCCACTGGGACATGAGTGCAAGGGAAAGGGCAAGCCAGCAGGAGCTGCTGCCAGAGGCAGGGGACAGACTGGCCCAGGGCCCGCTGCCTGTGCTGACAGATCGAGTTTCACTGGGATGTGGCCATGCCCACCCATCTACACACACTCTGCTGTCCTGTGCTGCAGCTGCCAAGGTGAGCCGCGGTGACAGACTGTGTTGCCACAAAGCCTGAAGTGTCTCCTGTCTGGCTGTTTGCAGAAGACATCTGCCAAGCACTGCTGTTATGGGGGAACTGAGTCCCCCTCCATCCACACATTGAGCCCTAACCTCCAAACCTCAGATCGTGACTGCCATCAGAAACAGGGTCTTTAAAGAGGCGATTAAGAGAAAGTGAGGTCATAAGTATGGGTTTTAATCCAATCTGACTGGTGTCCTTATCTGAAGAGAACAAGAGGACACAGACACACACAGGAAGAAGACGGCATCTCCCTGGGGAAAGGCCTCGGGAAGTACCAGTCCTGAGACAGCGTGACTGTGGACTTCCAGACTCCAGAACTGTGAGGTGGTGCATGTTTGGGGTTGGAGTCGCTGCTCTGTGGCACACTGTTGTGGAGGCCCTAGCAAGCTGCCACACCTGCTCTCAGGGAGCAAAGCCAGGTCACAGCCCCAGGCAGGCGGGGGATGGGGAAACACGCCCTGCCTGCCTCCTCCCCTCCCTGGTCTCTTGCGGTGATACTACTGGCTCAGCCCAAGCCGGAGCGTGAGGCCACTGCAAAGGTGGAATCTGGCTCAGAGCAAGGAGCAGAGGGCAGAGGAGGAAGCGGCCGAGCACAGCAGAGCCAGCACACAAAGGGAAACATCAGAACACGTGCCTCGGCCCTGCACTGGCCGTCTCGCTTCCCATTTGTGTCTTGCCCCCTCTCCAATTCTCTTTTCTGAGTACCCTGAGCAAGTCCCAGAAACCACATCATTTCACCCAAACACAGTTGTGTATGGATACCTGATGGTAAGAACTTTAAAACCAGCACCAGTGCCTTTATCACATCCAACAGGCTTGGCACCAGCTTCTTAGTAACAACCTCATACTCCTCTCTTCTCAACGTCTCCACCGTCTCAAAACTGTCTTTTGACCCTGGTCTGTTCTAATCAGGAGCAAAACACTATCCACCAAGAAACGGAGGCATGGGCCCCTTGCAGGGTTCCTTGCACTCTGTGCTTGGCTGTTCTCACCTTCTGGCTGACCTCGCTCCTCTGCCCGCGTCTCCTGCAAGCTGGAGGTTAGAGGTGAAGGCTCCGCAGGGTCCCAGGCCCTTCAGCTGTGTCACATCACCGCCTCCCACTGTCTGCGATGCTGAGAGTAGTCAACAGGTCAGAGGCGTCAGCCTCCACTGGCTGCGGTCAGGCTGCTGATCTCTGGCCTAACGAGGCCCACCTGTTGGCAACCGAGGCCTCGTCCAGCTTTGAAAATGCTGATGTTCTATGCCATCATTCCTTCTGCTCTATTAAGTAGATACTTCTTTAAAGGACATCTCCTTGTCAACTATGTAGTGGCCTTGAAATACAATTTTCACAGGAAAGAGAATGGATACCTCCATCCTTTTATCATCTTCCAGAATACTAAGCTGGGGGACTAGCTACATGAGTTTTTCCTCAGTATTACTAAGAACTCATGATTTAAACACGTTTGATGTGCAGAAGTCCACTGCAGCCAGTATTCCTCTATGCCAGCCTGCCCCTCTCTGGCCAGGTGGAGGCCTTTTCACCTGCTCCCATGTCCTGACACAATGCTGCTGGTGACTGGTCACTTGGGGCCTCGTCCTCTCCCTTTCTGGCACAAGATGACGGCCTGACTCGTTTGTGTCCTCCCCTCTCCAAGTTCCTGTCCAGGCTCACTATAGCAGGCACGGGCAGAAGACTCACAGCCACAGGAAAGATGAACCCCAGGGAGACAAGGAATGAGGAAAGCGGGGCCATGGGGAGGCATCTTGGAGAGCAGTCCACTCTGACAGGAGGCCGAGCCACAGTGTCTCAGCCTGCCTACACGCCGCCCCTTGCTGTTACCTCTCCGTCCTGGAGCAGCACTTCTCACCCCGTCCCACCACAGTGGAGGCAACGACTCCATGGCCTGTGCAGCCTGGGCCTGTGGTGGCCCTTCCTGACACCCTCTGCCGTGCATGGGGACTCCTTGGGTGCTGGTGGCATGGCTGTGGCACCGTCTGACACAAGACAGTGACATGGGTGACTGTCAAGGCTGCACAGACTCTGAGGCCAGGCAGACGGCCCAGCCCTGGGCATCGGGGCCATGCAGACCTCGGCAGAGCAAGAACTGGTCTGGCCCACCCACCCTCTGCCTCGGAGACTGGATGGGCTTCCACCCCTTGCAGCATGTGGATCCCATGAGGGCACCACAACCACAGGTCCTCCTCTAGGGGACTTAAGGTCTAGTCCTTCTGATGACAGCCACCGCACTGTCCTTGAGGGACACGGAGAAGTTTAGCACATGAAGCCCAGGCCTCGCTGCCATGCTGGGCAGAGTCCACATGTATCATCCCAGTCACAGTACCCTTGGCTTTGCAGCTCCTGGCTTTGGGGAATCCCTACCAGCATCCAGTTGAGAGAGTGTCATGCCAGGCAGAGACCTCCACCCACAGGACCCACGGTGGGATGGGGTGCCCACACATGAGCCTGTGTGCTGGTAGGGGAGGTCCATTCTGCCACCACCCCAGCTTCTGGAGCCACACATACCAGCACCATGCATTGGTTCCAGCCCATCACAGCACTACCCAGTGTGGCCGCTGGCCAGGTGCCCCTGAGTGGGCCCCCTGGCTGAGACACCACCAGCCCATCTCACTTTAATCAGGCCGGGTTGTCCCTGGTGATGAGCCCACAGACGACAGCTGCATCTGGTGGTTTTGGGACAGTGTCGTGCATGGCCTGTCGCAAAGTGTGCCGCTTGGTCTGTGACAGCGTAATGCAGGCACCCTGTCAACAGAGCAGGCATCCTGTCCCCAGACGGTAGAGCTGGTCCAGGCACTGAAGGAGAAAGCATGGATGATGACTGGGCTCAAACCAGATGTTGATCGTCACAGCTCATCACCCAGAGACAGCAGCCTGATGAAGGGAGGACAGGCTGATGGCGTCTCTACCAAGGGTTCACTCACAGTTGCCCAGCAGGCCCGCTGTCTTCTTCCTTCCAGTGCTGGCCGGCAAGTCCAGGCGTTCTCATCTGCCAAGGAGTCCGTGTATCCCCAAGCCGAGCCCTCCACCTTTGTTTTGGGGCCACGTCTGCAGGGGCTGTAATGTGGAATCACCCACGTCTGGCTGGAGTCAACATGATGTTAACTCCCAGAGCCAGGGCCACACCCCCCTGGTGGCTCAGCAGGGACCGGTTTCACACTGTGCTCAGAGGAGGGGCCTCCAGCAGGTCCAGGCAGCAGCCTCGGCTCCTGGCCACCAGGAGGTGCAGCCTGGAGGTCAGGGTGCCAGGGACGTCTAGCCAGACAAGTGCCACTGGAGAGCCCCAGGGTTTCCAGGCAGGCCTCGCCTGGACTCTGGCGTGTTGGTGAGTCCCAGCAGAGGCCCCATGCCCAACCACAGGCCACCAAATGCCCGCCCTGAGCCACAGATGTTCACTGTGACCTGAGTGTTACAGAACCATCACGCCTCAGGCTGGGTGGACACGCAGCAATTCACTGTGTGATGAAAATGATAGTTGGGATTTGGCCTGGGCAGCCACAGAGGGCACAAGCAAAAGGCATGGGCAGGTGGCCCAGACTCCCATGGTACCTGCCTCCTCGGCCCAGGATGTCTCACCAGGGGGACAATGGGGAAGGTCTGGGCTGTCCCTGTGGCACCAAGAACTGCTCTGACATCCCTGTTACCAGGGACAGACAAGGAAACAGGCCACCATATCCCCAGCCACATATCCTATGTCAGAGGCACCACTGTGACATCTCAGTTGTCCCAGTTGTCACTCTTGGTTACGTCTCCTGTGGTCCTTACCACCCTTTGTGATGTGTCTGGCTTTTGCAAGGGCTGGAAAGGTGAATGGAATACAGGGTGATGGGAGCCACTATCCCTGCATCCTTTAGGTCCTCGAAGGCGGCAGTAATGTCTGTAGTCCCTCTGAGAATGTAGTAGTAATACTGTGCCTGATTTACTATCTTGGCCAGGACAAAGGGCATTTCCATGGGGCCCTTCCTATCAAAATGACCTCTGCCCTACTAGCCAGGGAACTAAGGCGAGGGGTCTGTCATCTGCTAAGTGACTCATCCCAATGGGGCATTCTATGTCAGGTGGAGTCTTAACTCACTTGGGTTTTTCCTTTTTTCCTTGTCTCTCGTCTTCTGTGCCAAAAACCTTGGTCGACAATGACACCAACACAAGCACGCAGGTGCCGACCCTGCACTATGGGCAAGAGGGCTTCAGGATGACACCCTATCTGCTGGGCTGTGGTGCTGCTTACCCTGTTTGGTGCAGTCTCTGCAGCCCTGCTGAACTCGGGCCGAGGGACTTCCTTTGGCCGGTGAAGTGAGAGGCGTAAGAGGGACGTTGGCCATCCACAAAAGATGGTCGAAGAGCCTGCATGTCTTTTCCTTCTGCCTCCACGATGGGTGTGGCCTTCTAGACAGATGCTCTTCCCCACCTGGGTCACAGAGGGAGGATACACTGCTGAGGGCATCCTGATTCAGGTTTGTTCCCACATGACGCAATGTTGTCCACCCTGATGGGCCTTACAGACCCATCCACCCACTACCTTACAGATCTGCTGAACATAGTCTGTGATTCCTGCATGATTCCTAGTCCCTGGGATATAGGGCCCATAAGCAGGCACTGTCAAAACGCTGTTTTCTAGAGTCATTTACGACAACGCTCTCAATGTGGCTAAATCACCACCCTAATATGCAATTATTACCATTTTTCCATTTCCAACTTTTATGAATGTCCGTTCCATCCTCACTTAGTTTTATGCTTGATGTGAAACAGTCACATGTTCTAAAGTCAAAACAGATAACAAATGAGGCTGCAGCTGGGTCCAGGTACCACCATGCCCAGCTTTCTCTACACTGTTTTTTGAGTCTCCTTCTGTTGTCTAGGCTGGAGTGCAGTGGCATGCAGGCTCAAGGCCACCCCAGCGTCGACCTGCTGGGCTCCAGCAATCCTTCTGCCTCAGCCTTCCAAGTAGCCAGAACTACAGGCATGTGCTACCATGCCTGGTTAATTTTTTTGATTTACTGTAGAGATGAGGTCTCACCAAGTTGTCTGGGCTGGTCTCGAACCTGTGGGCTCAGGCAATCCTCTCACCTTAGCCTTCCAAAGTGCTGGGATTACAGGCTTGGGCCACCGCACCCAGCCTCTAACATTTTTTTAAAAACCAAAAAATCTTCTTTTATTTGTGTCTACAAATTTGTTTACGTTTGACTATTTTGCACATGTTGGGTCTCAGTGTCTTCAGGGGGTGATACAGTGAAAACAAGGCCTGCCTTATGATTATAAGCATTAAGTAACCGGTCACTGTTACTTTATTTTGAAAGAACCTGGATAAATATGCAGAGGTGCTCTCAGGCTGTTAATTACAGGGCAGAGAAGGACGGACGAGAGGGAGGTAAGTGATTTTTGCAAGGTGGAAACATTTCTCACAGTACAAATTAGAGTGAAAATGTAGACATCAGCAGTCCAGGTTGCATCTATGATGTTGCACTGGGTATGAAAAACCCATGGGCATGTGTGGAAAATAAGAACATCGACTGAACTCGGCGGCTGAGTGTGGGCAGTTTTCAGGTGAGAGCCTGTGGGTGCTTCAAGGTTGTTTTCCCGTAACCCCTTTAGAGGCGGGCCTGGTGCACAGGGCTCAGCACGCATGGCTGTCCCTGCAAGGACCTTGCCTGAGTGCTCCCTGTCTCGGTGACCCTCACCCTGGCTGCCCTGGCGGTCCCGTGGCCTCTCGACCATGAGAACAAGGGGTCACACTTATACATGAAAAAAGGGTTGGAGCAACACCTGCACTGTGAGAAGAGGAGGACCTCAGTCCCATGAGAGGCCCAGACCTCAGCCCCCAAGCAGCAAGAGGCCACCCAAGGTAGGCTCTCCCCATAGGCCTAAAGGGGAGGCCTCCCCTTCACAGTGTTGGGGTTATGAAGCCTCTAGTGACTCTCAAAAAGGAGCTGAGAGCGCCTGGGATAGCTGGGTGGGGGAGGGTGTGAGTTGCACATCCTCATGGCTGTTGGGCACATGGGGCCCTGACCTGGCACGTGTCAGGTTGTCCCTGTCCCAAGGTCTCACAGCCTTCATCATCTGGTCCCAACCTAGAGAGCTGTGGAGGGTTCCCAAGTCCTGGCTACCTCCCCAGGGCTATCAGGGATGTGACACAGGAAGCAGTGGCATCAAGAACTGTGACATCATGGATTATGACATCACTGACTAAGACATCAGGAACTGTGACATGAGGGATGGTGACAGGAAATTTGAGTGAGACTGGTTACAGCACTCTGGGGTTGTATGGCCGAGCCAGGCGCTCTGGGCCTTGCATTCATGTAGCTCCTGGTGGTAGGATGGCAACCACAGCCAGAATCTCTGGAAGACTGGGACTACTGACAGAGGGCAGGGAAGAAGCTGGAGTGGATAAACACACTCTCATGCCTATTCAAAGGCTCACGCAAAAGACAACAGGCGAATGCAGAAAGAGCATCTGATGAAGAGCCCTAAACCTGGGACAACATGCTGCACCTGACAGAGAGCACTGAACCCGAAAGAGTGTCCAATCCCCGATGGAGAGTTCTGCACACGATGGAGAGCCCTGCACCTGATGGGAGAGCCAGAGCCCGAGAGAGATTGTCCTGTACCTGATGGAGAGCCCTGCACCCAAGCCAGCCTGTACTGCACCTAACGGTAGAGCCCTGCACCAGAGACTGATGGAACTAGCAAGAGAGCCCTGCACCTGAGAGAGATTGTCCTACACCTGATGGGAGAGTCCTGCAACCAAGAAAGCCGGTACTGCACCTGATGAGAGAGCCCTGCACCTGAGAGAGCATGTCCTATGTCTGGCAAGAAAGTCCTGCACCAAAGAAAGCCTGTCCTGCACCTCATGGGAGAGCCCAGCTCCTGGGAGAGCCTGTCCTGTACCTGAAAAAAAGCCCTGCACTCGAGGGAGATAGTCGTGCACCTGATGGGAGAGCCCTGACCTGAGGTACACTGTCCAGTACCTGACAAGAAAGGCCTGCACCTGAGAGAGATTGTCCTGCATCCAAGAAAGCCTATCCTGCACCTGATGGGAGAGCCTTGCACCTGGGAGAGCGCATCTCATACCTGAGAAGAAATCCCTGCAAGCGAGGGAGATTGTACTGAACCTGATGGGAGAGTCTGCACCCTAGAAAGCCAGTCCTGCACCTGATGGGAGAGCCCTGCACCTGATAGAGCCTGTCCCGTACCTGACAAGAAAACCCTGCACCTGAGAGAGGTTGTCCTGCACCTACAAAAGCCTGTCCCGTACCTGACAAGATATCCCAGCACCCGCAAAAGATTGTCCTGCACCTGATGGGAGAGGCCTGCACCCAAGTAAGCCTGTCCTGCACCGATGGGAGAGCCCTGCACTTGAGATAGCCTGTCCTGTACCTACACCTGAGAGAGATTGTCCTGCACCTGATGGGAGAGCCCTGCACCCAAGAAAGCCTGTTCTGCACCTGATGGGAGAGCCCTGCACCTACGAGCTTGCCCTGCACTTGATGGGAGAGCCCAGCACCAAAGAAAGTCTGTATTGCACCTGATATGGAGAGCCCTAGACTGAGAGAACCTGTCCTGTATCTAAAAAGATAACCCTGCACCCAGGAGATTTTACTGCACCTGATGGGAGAGCCCTTCACCCAAGAAATCCTATTCTGAACCTGATGGGAGTGCCCTGCACCTGAAAGAGCCTGTCCTGTACCTGACATAGAGACCTGCACATGAAAGAGATTGTCCTGCACCTCAGGGGAGAGCCCTGCACCCAAGAAAGTCTGTCAGGCACTTGAAGGGAGAGCTCTGCACCTGAGATGGTCTGTTCTGTACCTGACAAGAAAGCCCTGCACCCGAGAGAGATTGTCCTGCACCTGATGGAAGAGCCCTGCACCCGAGAAATCCTGCCCTGTACCTAAGAGCCTGTGCTGCACCTGATGGGAGAGCCCAACACCCAAGAAAGTCTGACCTGTACCTGATCTGGAGAGCCCTGACCGAGAGAATCTATCCCGTATCTAAAAAGAAAACCCTGCCCTGAGGGAGATTTTACTGTACCTGATGGGAGAGCACGGCACCCAAGAAAGCCTGTCCTGCACCTGATGGTTTGCCCTGCACCTGAGAGAGCCTGTCCAGTACCTGACATAAAGACCTGCACCCACAAGGAATTGTCCTCCACCTGACGGGAAAGCCTTGCACCCAAGAAAGCCTTTCCTGAACAATGGGAGAGCCCTGAACTTGAGAGAGCCTGTCCCGTACCGGACATAAAGACCTGCACCCGAGAGAGATTGTCTTCCAACTGTTGGGACAGCCCCGCACCCACAAAAGCCTCCTTGCACAGATGGGACAGCCCTGCATCCAAGAGCCTGTCCTGCACCTGATGGGAGAGCCCGGCAACTCAGAGAGGCAGACCTGTACCTGAAAAGAAAGGCCTGGACACGAGGGATATTTTACTGCACCTGATGGGAGAGCCAGGAACCCAAGAGGCCTGTCCTACATGTGATGGGAGAGGCCTCTACCCACGAAACGCTGCCCTGCACCTGATGGGAGAGCCCTGTACCACAGAAAGCCTGTCCTGCACATGAAGGAAGAGCCCAGAAAAAGAGAGAGCCTGTCTCATACCTGAAAAGAAAGCCCTGCACCCAAGAAAGCCTAAGAGAGTCTGGTCTGTACCTGACAAGAAAGTCTTGCTCCTACGAGAGATTGTCCTGCACCTGATGAGAGAGAGAGTTGAGCACTCGAGTAAGCCTGTCCTGCACCTGATGGGAGAGCACTGCACCCAAGGAGGACTGTTCTGCACGAGATGGGACAGCCCCGCACCCAAGAAAACCTGTCCTGCACCTGATGGGAGAGCCCTATACACGAGACAGTCTGTCCTGCACCTGACAAGAAAGCCCTGCACCCGAGAGAGATTAGACTGCACCTGATGAAAGAGCCCTGTACCCAAGAAAGCCTGCCCTGAACCTGATGGGAGAGCTCTGCACTCAAGAGCCCGTTCTACACCTGATGGGAGAGCCCAGCACCCAAGAAAGCCTGTCCTGCACCTGATCTAGAGAGCCCCGCAACCGAGAGAGACTGTCCTGTACCTGAAAAGAAAGCCCAGCACCCGAGGGTGATTTCACTATACCTGATGGAAGAGCCCGGCACCTGGAAGACTCCGTCCAGTACCTGACAAGAGTCCCTGCACGCGAAAGAGATTGTCCTGGCCTGGATGGGTGAGCCCTGCACCCAAGAGAGCCTAGCCTGCACCTGAAAATGCCTGTCCCGTGCCTGACAAGAAAGTCCAGCACCCGTGAAAGATTGCCATGCACCTGATAGGAGGCCCTGCATCCAAGAAAGCCTGTCCTGCAACTGATGGAGAACCCTGAACCCAAAAAAGCCTGTTGTGCCCTGAAGGGAGAGCCCTGCACCTGAGACAGTGTCCTATACCTGACAAGAAAGCCCTGCATCCGAGAGAGATTAGCCTGCACCTGACAGAAGAGCCCTGCACATAATAAAGCCTGCACTGGACCCGATGAGAGAGCCCTGCACCCAAGAGCCTGTCCTGCACCTGATGACACAGCCCAACACCCGAGAAAGCCTGTCCTGCACCTGAATACAGAGCCCCGCAACCCAGAGAGCCTGTCCTGCACCTGATGGGAGAGCCCAGCAACCCTGCATGAGGGGGAGATTTTACTGCACTTGAAGGGAGAGTCGTGCACTGAAGAAAGCCTGTCCTGCACCTGATGGGAGAGACGTGCACTTGAGAGAGCCAGTCCCGTACCTGACATAAGGACCTGCACCCGAGAGAGACTGTCCTGCACCTGATGGGAGAGCCCCGCACCTGAGCGAGCCTGTCCAATACCAGACAAGAAAGTACTGCACCCAAGGGAAATTGTCCAGCACGTGATGGGAGAGCCCTGCACCCATGAAAGACTGCCCTACACGTGCTAGGAAAGCCCTCCACCCAAGAAAGCCTCTCTTGCACTTGATGGGAGAGCCCTGCACCCAAGAAAGCCTGTCCTGCACCTCAAGGGAGAGCCCCACACCTGAGCGGAACTGTCCTGTACCAGACAAGAAAGTCCTGCACCTGAGGGCGATTGTCCAGCACGTGATGGGAGAGCCCTGCACCCACTAAGCCTCTCCTGCACTTGATGGGAGAGCCCTGCACCCAAGACAGCCAGTCCTGCACCTGAAGGGAGAGGCCTGCAACCGCGAGAGCCTGTCCCTAACCTGAAAAGAAAGCCCTGCACCCGAGGGAGATTTTACTGCACCTGATGGGAGACCCTGCACCCAAGTAAGCCTGTCCTGCAACTGATGAAAGAGGCTTGCACCCAAAAAACCTGTCCTGCACCTGATGAGAGAGCCCTGCACCTAAGAGAGCCTGGTCCATACCTGACAAGAAAGTCCTGCACCCATGAGAGATTGTCCTGCACCTGTTGAGAGAAAGAGAGAGAGAGAGAGAGAGAGAGAGAGAGAGAGAGAGAGAGAGAGAGAGAGTGTGTCAAGCACCCAAGTAAGCCTGTCTTGTACCTGATGGGAGAGAGCACCCAAGGAGGCCCCTCCTGCACTAGACAGGACAGCCCTGCACCCAAAAAAGCCTATCCTGCACCTGATGGGAGAGCCCTACACCCGAGACAGTCTGTCCTGTACCTGACAAGAAAGCCTGGCACCCGAGAGAGATTGTCCTGCACTTGATGGGAGAGCCCTGCACTCAAGTAAGCCTGTCCTGCAACTCATGGGAGAGCCCTGCACCAAAGAGTGCTTGTCCTGCACCTGATGGGAGAGCCCTGCACCCAAGGAGGCCACTCCTGAACCAGATGGGACAACCCTGGACCCAAGAAAGCCTGTCCTGCACCTGATGGGACAGCCCTACACCCGAGATAGTCTGTCCTGCACCTGAAAGAAAGTCCGGCATCCGAGAGAGATTGTCCTGCACCTGATGGGAGAGTCCTGCACCCAAGAAAGTCTGGCCTGCACCTGATGGGAGAGCCCTACACCTGAGACAGTCCGTCCTGCACCTGACAAGAAAGCCCTGCACCCGAGAGAGTTTGTCCTGCACCGGATTGGAGAGCCCTGCACTCAAGTAAGCCTGTCCTGCAACCGATGGGAGAGTCCTGCACCAAAGAAAGCTTGTCCTGCACCTGAAGGGAGAGCCCTGCACCTGAGACACTCTGTGCTGCACCTGACAAGAAAGCGCTGCACCCGAGAGAGATAAGCCTACACCTGATGAAAGAGCCCTGCACCCAGAAAGCCTGCCCTGAACCTGATGGAAGAGCCCTGCATCCAAGAACCTGTCCTGAACCTCATGGGAGAGCCCAGCACCCAAGAAAGCCCGTCCTGCACCTGATCTAGAGAGCCCTGCAACCGAGAGAGACTGTCCCGTACCTGAAAAGAAAGCCCAGCACCCGAGGGTGATTTTACTGCACCTGATGGGACAGTCCTGCACCTGGAAGACTCCATCCCATACCTGAAAAGAGTCCCTGCATGCGAAAGAGATTATCCTGCCCTTGATGGGTGATCCCTGCACCTAAGAGAGACTGGTCCGTACCTGACAATAAAGTCCTACACCCACGAGAGATTGTCCTGCACCTGTTGAGAGAAAGACAGAGAGTCAAGCACCCAAGTAGGCCTGTCTTATACCTGATGGGAGAGCCCTACACCCGAGGAGGCCTATCCTGCACCAGATGGGACAGCCCTGCACTCAAGAAAGCCTGGCCTGCACCTGATGGGAGAGCCCTGAACCCAAGAAAGCCTGTCCTGCACCTGATGGGAGAGCCCTGTACCTGAAAAAGCCTGTCCCGTGCCTGACAAGAAGGTCCAGCACCCGCCAAGGATTGCCCTGCACCTGATAGGAGGCCCTGCACCCAAGCACGCCTGTCCTGCAACTGATAGGAGAGGCCTGCACCCAAGAAAGCCTGTCCTGCAACTGACGGAGAGCCCTAAACCCCCAAAAGCCTGTTGTGTACCTGAAGGGAGACCCCTGCACCTGAGACACTCTGTCCTATACCTGACAAGAAAGCCCTGCACCCGAGAGAGATTAGCCTGCACCTGACGGAAGAGCCCCGCACGCAAGAAAGCCTGCCCTGCACCTGATGGCACAGCCCAGCACCCGAGAAAGCCTCTCCTGCACCTGAGCTACACAGCCCCGCAATCCAGAGAGCCTGTCCGGTACCTGGAAAGAATGCCCTGCACCCGGGGGAGATTTTACTGCACTTGATGGGAGAGCCATGCACCGAAGAAAGTCTGTCCTGCACCTGATGGCAAGCCGTGCCCTTCAGAGAGCCACTCCCGTACCTGACATAAAGACCTACACCCGAGAGAGATTTTCCTGCATCTGATGGGAGAGGCCTGCACCCAAGAAAGTCTGTCCTGTACCTGAAGGGAGAGCCCTGCACCTTAGCGAGCCTGTCCCGTACCAGACAAGAAAGTCCTGCACCCGAAGGAGACTGTCCAGCCCGTGATGGGAGAACCCTGCACCCATGAAAGACTGTCCTACACGTGCTAGGAGAGCCCTCCACCCACTAAAGCCTCTCTTGCACTTGATAGGAGAGCCCTGC
>JAPVLO010001831.1:0-127158 GCA_027257055.1 Cephalopachus bancanus | reverse complement strand
AAGACAACAAGTAGTCCCATACACCAGATTGTTTTTAAATTTCAGTTTATCTTTGTTTAAGTGATTGTGCATGTCCCTTTAGTTTAGTATCATAAGGAGCAAAGGAGGATGTAGTTGAGTTTGAAAGGGGAAAGGGTTAGCCCCATTAAGATATATGTGAACTCTGTGAGGTTTTTAAACACAACTTTTTGAGACAACCTTTGAGATTCCTGAATACATGTTAATATAAACTGAGGATATTTAAAAAAACCATGGGACTTTTTTGAGTTAAAAATGTGATAACTTTTGAGATTCTTTTCTTGCAATTCTATACTTGCTAAAATTTATCTTGCTAAGTGGTAAAGCTATTTAGATTTCTAAGTAGTTCCTTCTAAGTAGTTTTTTCTAAATTTTTTTCTAAGTAGGTTCTATATTTTTGCTTATTAAGACTGAGTAACAGAAATACACTTACCTTCTAACAAGATATACCCTACTTTCTGAAACACCAAAGAAATGGTCGAAGTATATGAATCAATGCTTTTCAAGGCACTGTAAATAAGGCAATGGAGGGTTATAATTTCTTGGAGTTTTAAAAAATGAGATGAATGCTATGACTCTTTCAGCGAATTTCTGAGGGAATTTCTCCACCATGACCCAGCAAAGGGAAATACAAAAAGGCCCTGGTACACAACCTGAAATGTATGCATATAGAATCATTAGAATACCTCAAAATATCCTAAACACAATGAAGAATTAGAAAAATATGTGAACATGTACGTATGGAACAATATAGCATACACAACAATTGCTAGACTAAACCCAATATTATCAATAATGGCATTAAATATAAATGACATATACACCTCAAATAAAAGGCAGGAAAAAAAGATTTGATGAATAAATGAAACCCAAAGTTATCAGGCTGCTAGCATTTATTTTCATTAAAAACATACAGATGAATAAAGGAAAAAAGAAGAAAAAAGTTATAAAATGTTAACTATAAGCAAAAGAAAGCTGAAATGGCTTTATATATATTAGAATATATTTCAGGGCAAAGGATATTAACAGGAGTAAAAAGGTAATTTTCCCCTCATCAAAGTGTTAATTTATTAAGAGTATACAATATGAATGTTATGCACAGAACAGAGCTCAAAAGATATAAGACAAAACATAGCTGTATTGCTAGGAAATGTAGAAAAATTTATAATTTCAGAAAGATTTCAATACTTTAATAATGAATCAAATAATAGACAGAAAATCAGATAGAAATAATTTGAACAACATTATCAACCAACATGATTTAATTGAATTTACTACAACACTATATGAATTTACAAACCGTGGATCAATATGATTATATTGTAAACCATGAAACATTGGTCTCATTAATCTAAAATTTAGAGTAGTCATGAGAAATTTGACTTCTTATTAAAAGTAAGAAGATTTGAATAATACAGAGTATGATATAATTGAATTGAAACCAACAAAATAAGACCATTGGAAAATCTCCAAATATTTGTAAACACATATTCTAAATAATGTGTCTAAATAAATGCCAACTTAGTTCAAAATTTTCAAGTAAAGAAAGTAAACAACCAAACAGAACAATTGGAAACAAGCACACACACATACATACATATCACCTATATCAAAAGTGAAAGTGGTCATGACACAACACATTCTATAGGATTAAAAATATACCAATGTAATATTATGAAGAAATTTATAGCAAAAAATTGAAAAGCTTACATGAGGTTTAGAAATTTATTGAAATATAAAATTTCAAGAAGTTTACATAACATTATTTTGATAAATTGATATATTAAAATTTAAGTTTAAACTTAAATAAAATTCCAAGTGTATATGAACTCACTGAACTCTATTACTAAACATTTAAAGAAAAAACAATATAAATTATAGATAAAATCTCCAGAAAATTGAAATGAAGGGAATACATTTTAACTAGTACTATGGGACTAATAGTAATCTAATCCCAAATCATAAAAATATATTGTAAGAAAAAAACTACAGAACAATCTCCTTCATTAACATGGATGCCAACTTTATAAATAAATTGTTTAAAAAATCAAATATTACAGTGTGTGTAAAGGGTAGCACACCGTGACCAAGTGAGAATTATCTCAAGATTGCAAAGTTGTTCTAATCGTCAATATTCAGTTGATGGAAAGTCAAGTCAGCAACATGCAGAGTAGGAGCCTTGGATCTCTATTCTCTCCACAGACACATTTATTCAGAAACAACTCATGAGCAAATTCCTTTTGTGAGAAATCCAGAAGGCTATTTTTGTAAAGATTGGAGCAGAGACAAACTATGTAGGAAAAATTAAAAAATCAACAGAAACAAAGAACTAGTTTACTGAACAGATCATCAAAAACAGCACACCCTTAGTTAAAAAAACTAATAAAATAAAATAAAGGAGTGAAGACAAAAACAAATAGAGTTAAAAAAAGAGTGGAAGAAATGACCATAAATGTAACAGAAATTTAAAATATTTAAGTTCACTATGAATAATTATAACACCAAATTCTGGGCAATCTAGGAGAAATTAATAAAATATAAAAAAAATACAACCTAAAAGGATTAAATCATGAGACAAATCTATGCTGGTATGGAGAATGAATCAGTGATCATAAAACTCCCAGCAATGAGAAGTCAAGAATTTTTCTTAACAAAATGGTCAAGGAGTAAGTGGCCTCACTGGAGTATTGTACCAAACATTTAAGGAATAAATGCTAATGTTATCAAACTCTTTCAAAAAATTAAAGAAATGGGAATATTTCCAAATGCATCTTATGGGACGAGCATGACCGAGATACCAAGCCGAGACAAAGGTAACAAAATTATAGACCACTATGCTGGAATTTAGACATAAAAATTCTCAACAAAATGTCAGCAAACTGAATCCAGTAGCACATTAAAAGCATCCAGCACTATGATCAATTGGAATTTACCTCTAATATGCAAACATACTTCAACTATACAAATCAGTTGTGTGATTCACTATATGAACCTATTTAAAGTGACATGCTGATCTCAACAGAAGCAGAAGAAACATTTAACACACTTTAATAATGATGATTTTCAAAAACTCAGAATAAAAAAAGGTAACTCAGAGCAAAAAAGACTCTATAAAGAAAGTCTACGTCTGACATCATAATTAACAGTGAAAAGCTAAAAATGTTTGCATTAGGATTAGGAAAAGACAACAAAGCCTGCTCTCCAAATTATATTCATCATAGTGCTGAAAATCCTAACCTAAGCAATTAGAGAAGAGAAAAATATAAAGTAAATACAAATCAGAAAAAAAAAAAAAAGTTTGTTTCTTTTTGGAGATGGCATAATCATACATGTGTATATATAAAACCTAACAGGCTCCATCCCCAAAATGGTGGTAATGATAAATGAATTCAGAAAAACTACAAAATAATTTAAAAACATACAAAAATCTGATGTGTTTCTCCATGCAAAACACAATTTGAAAATGACATTAAGGAAACAATTCCATTTTTTTTAATTATTTATTTATTTTTTATTATGAAGTTGTGGGATACAGTTAAGGGTTAGGCATACAATTGCGTTTCATTCAGGCACCCTGCTGATATGGGGTGTTTCCCCGTTCCCAGACAGATATTTGCTACTGTTAATCCCATCTCCCTCCCCCCACCATAGTTTCCCAGTACTGTCAGTCATTTTCGTATAGTATTGCATTGGATGTTTAAGGTCCATTACATGAGTGAGAACATGTGATACTCGGATCTTTGTTTCTGTGAGAGGTCACTCAGTATTATAGACTCTAGTTCCATCCAGGTTGCTGCAAAATTCATGATTTTGTTCTTTTTTATGGCTGTGTAGTATTCCATCATGTATATGTACCACATTTTTTAATCCAGTCCTCTTTTGATGGGCAGCATGGCTGTTTTCAGGTTCTTGCTATTGTGAACAACGCTGCGATAAACATGCGTGTGCAGGTATCTTTTTTATAGAATGATCTGTGTTCTTCAGGATATATTCCCAGTAGGGGGATTGTGGGGTCATATGGGAGGTTGGTATTTAGAGCTTTTAGGAATCGCCATACTGTTTTCCACAGAGGTTGCACTAGTTTACACTCCCACCAACAGTGTAGAAGTGTTTCCTTTTCACCACACCCTCTCCAGCAGCTGTTATTTTTTGACTTGTTGGTAATTGCCATTCTGACTGGGGTTAGGTGGTATCTCAGTGTGGTTTTGATTTGCATCGCCCTGATGATTAGTGAGGTTGAACATTTCTTCATGTGTTTGTTGGCTGCTCGGATGTCTTCCTTTGTGAAGTGTTTGTTCATATCTTTTGCCCACTTTATAATGGGGTTGTTTGTTTTTTTCTTTTCAGCACATTTGAGTTCCTTGTAGATCCAGGATGTTAAGCCTTTGTCAGAACTGGTGTTGGCAAATATTTTTTCCCAGTCTGTAGGCTGTCTCCCTGCTCTCTTGATGGTTTCTTTGGCTTTGCAGAAGCTTGTCAGTTTAATAAGGTCCCACATTTCTATTTTCTTTCTTATGAGCTGTGGGTTTTGGGTTTTGTTCAGGAATTGAATACCAGTTCCGATTTCCATGAGGGTATTTCCTTCATTTTCTAAGGTTCTTATGGTTTGAGGTTTTACATTTAGGTCTCTGATCCATTTGGAATTAACCTTTGTGCATGGGGATAGATAGGGGTCCTGTTTCAATCTTCTGCATGTGGTCAGCCAGTTTTCCCAGCACCATTTACTGAATAGGTTCTCCTCTCCCCAGTGGTAGGTGGTGGAGGCTTTGTTGAAGATGAGTTGGTTGAGAAATTGAGGTTTTGCTTCTGAAATCTCAATTCTATTCCATTGATCTATATGCCTGTTCCTATACCAATACCAAGCTGTTTTGATGATTGTAGCTTTATAGTAAAGTTGGAAGTCTGGTAATGTGATACCACCTGCTTTGTTTTGTTTGTTTTTGTTTTTTTGCTGAGGATTGTTCTGGCTATTCTTGGACGTTTGTGTTTCCATATGAATTCCTGTGTTGTTTTTTCTAGGTCTGAGAAGAATGTTGCTGGTAATTTGATGGGTATTGCATTGAATTTGTAGATTGCCTTAGGTAAGATGGTCATCTTCACAATGTTGATTCTTCTGATCCATGAGCATGGGATATTTTTCCACTTATTTGTGTCAACTTTGATTTCTTTGAGCAGTGTTTTGTAGTTTTCCCTGTAAAGGTCTTTCACATCTCTGGTTAAGAAGATGCCAAGGTATTTCATTTTTTTGTGGCTATTGTGAATGGAATCTTGTTTTTTATTTGGGTTTCTGTTTGTTTATTATTGGTGTAGAGAAATGTGATTGTCTTTTGTACATTTACTTTGTATCCTGAGACTTTGCTAAAGGCCTTTATCAGTGTAAGGAGGTTTTTGACAGATTCTCTTGGGTTTTCAAGGTACACAATCATATCATCTGCAAAGAGAGATAACTTGACTTCCTCTTTTCCTATTTGGATACCCCTGATTGCCTTCTCTTCTCTGATTGCTCGAGCCAGGACTTCCAATACTATGTTGAACAGGAGGGGTGAGAGTGGGCATCCTTGTCTTGTTCCAGTTTTCAGGGGAAATGGTTCTAATTTTTGTCCATTTAGGAGTATGCTCACTGTGGGTTTCTCATAGATGGCTTTTACTATTTTGAGGTATGTTCCCCGTATGCCTAGATGTTCAAGGGTTTTTATCAAGAAGTGGTACTGGATTTTACCAAAAGCTTTTTCTGCATCTAATGATATAATCATGTGGTTTTTGTTTTGACATCTGTTGATGTATTAATAACATGGTTTTACGAATGTTGAACCAGCCTTGCATCCCAGGAATGAAGCCTACTTGGTCATGATGGATGGTTTTTGAGATGTATTGCTGAATCCGATTTGCCAGGATCTTGTTGAGAATTTTAGCATCTATGTTCATCAAAGATATTGGCCTGTAGTTCTCTTTCTTTGTTGGATCTTTACCTGGCTTGGGTATCAATTTGATGTTGGCTTCGTAAAATGATTTGGGGAGCATTCCATCTTTTTCAATCGCCTGGAATACCTTCAGCAGGATTGGTACCAGCTCCTCCTTAAATGTCTTGTAGAATTCTGCTGGAAAGCCATCTGGTCCAGGGCTTTTTTTTGTAGGAAGTTTTCTTATTACGTAGTCGATTTCCTTGATTGTTATTGGTTTATTTAGGGTCTCAATTTCTTCTTGTTCCAACTTAGGTAGGTTGTGTGATGTCAGAAAGTCCTCCATTTCCTAAGGTTTTCAAGTTTATTTCCATACAAGTGTACGTTGTAGTCTCTAATGATCTTTTGTATTTCTTCAGGGTCAGATGTGACTTCATCTTTTGTGTTTCTGATTGTGCTTATTTGGGTTTTTTCTCATTTTTTCTTGGTCAGTCTAGCTAGGGGACCATCAATCTTGTTTATTCTTTCGAAGAACCAGCTTTTTGTTTCATTGATTTTTTCTATTATCTTTTTGTCTTCTATGTCCTGGATTTGGGCTTTTATTTTGGTGATCTGGATTCTTCTGCTGAAATTAGGGTTTTTGTGGTCTTGCTTTTCCAGTTTCTTTAGGTGGCTTGTTAGGTTGTGAATTTCTGTTCCTTCCATTTTCCTCATGTGTATTTGTAGGGATATAAATTCCCCTCTTATTACAGCTTTTAAGGCGTCCCAGAGATTTTGGTAAGATTTTTCTTCATTTTCATTTGTTTCCAGGTATCTTTTGATCTCTGTTTTGATGTCATCATTGATCCAGGAGTTGTTTAGCATCATGCTGTTTAGTGTCCATGTCTTTGTGGGTTTTGGGGGGACCTTGTTGCTGTCAATGTTTATTTTTATTCCACTGTGGTCCTAGAAGGTGCATGGTAGAATTTCAGTCCTTTTAAATTTGCTTATGCTTGATTTGTGTCCAATTATATGGTTGATCTTAGAATATGTTCCACGCGGTGATGAGTAGAATGTGTATTCTGTGGTCTTTGGATGGAGCGTTCTGTAGGTATCAATTAAGTCCATTTGGTCCAGAGTCTCATTGAGGTTCAGGATCTCCATGCTGATTTTTTGTCCTGATGATCTGTCTAGGGTTGTGAGTGGTGTATTAAAGTCCCCAGTTATGATGGTGTTAGAGTCAATGTCTTTCTTTTTCCTAGAAGTTGCTTTATGAATATTGGTGCACCTATGTTGGGTGCATATATGTTTAGGATAGATATTTGATGGAGTGAACCTTTTATCATTATGTAGTGGCCCTCTGTATCTTTTTTAATTTTTGATAGCTTAAATGGTATTTTGTCTGAAATTAGGATCATGACTCCTCCTTTCTTTTGTGTTCCATTTGCCTGAAAATTTGTTTCCCATCCTCTTACTTTGAGTCTGTGTATGTCCTTTCTAGTGAGATGGGTCTCTTGAAGGCAGTATATTGTTGCCTGGTGATATTTTAACCATTTTGTCATTCTATGTCTTTTCAGTGGTGCATTTAGTCCATTCACATTAAGACTAATTATTGAAATGTGAGAGTTCATCCCTATCATGGAGTTCTTATTGAGTTGTTTTTCTTCCACTTGGTTTTTTCTTTCTTTTTTTTTGTCTTTCTTTTGGTTTTGGGGTTGGTTCGTGTATATTTTATTCTTTTCCCTGTACTCTTGTGAAGAACGTTGTTCTTTTTTCCTTTTCTTCTGTGTTTAGTACTTAAGTGTTTCATGTAGAGATGGTTTGGTGGCAGCATAAGTTCTTAGGGATTGGATATCTGGGAAAGATTTTAATTTTCCCTCACTGATGAAGCTTAGCTTGGCTGGGTAGGTTATTCTTGGTTGAAATTATTTATCTTTTAGGACTTTGGAGATAGGGCTCCAAGCTCTCCTAGCCTGCAGGGTTTCTGCAGATAAATCTGCTGCTATTCTGATTGGTCTTCCATGGTAGGTGATCTGGCCTTTTTCTCTTGCTGCCTTTAGGATTTTTTCTTTTGTGCCTACTTTATTTAGGTGAATTATTATGTGCCTAGGAGTTTGTCTTCTCATTTGTTGTCTTGCAGGGGTTCTCTGAATCTCTTGTGTTTGAATTTTTGCATCACTGATTAGATAAGGGAAGTTTTCTTGGATGATCTCATGGAAAGTTTGTTCCAATGTGGTCTCTGTTTCTCTTTCTGCCTCAGGGAGTCCGATTACTCTTAGGTTAGGCCTCTTGAGGTAGTCACTCATCTCTTGAATGTTTTATTCTGTCTGTTTGAGCTTATTTTTTGTGTTTTTAAGAGTTTGGGTTATTTCTATATTTTGGTCCTCAAGCTCTGAGATTTTTTCTTCTGCTTGGGTAATTCTGCTTTCCATGCTTATTAGTTTGTTATTTATTTCATTCACAGTATTCTTTATTACTGTTATCTCCAATATCAGCTCCTTCCTAGTTTCTTCTTGTATCTCCTCAGTTCTTTTTAATCTCTCCATTATTGTTTTGATATCTACATTTGCAGTTTGAGACCCTTCATTCTGGGGTCTTTTCATTGTTTGCATTCCAAAGTCAGTTTTCTCAGTGTCTGCTCTCCCAGGCATCTGGGAGAGACCCATACTCTTCTTTTGGTTTTTCTTCATTTCTGTAGATTTTTCCCCCTCTCCCCCTTTCCCTCCCCTTCTTCAATTCTGTTTTTGAGGGAAGGTGGGGTTGCTTTTATTTCTCTTCTGCAATGATCTGTTCTTCCTTATGAGGGTCTTCTGGCTTTGTTCACTTTTCCCTCTGCTTTACAGTCTGTCTATTCAGCAGTATGTAGTCTTGGTCCCTAGATTTAAAAAGGGGGCATATAAAAGAGGAAAATAATGGAGGAAGGGGGATCAATAGGGAGTTAGAAAGAGAGAAGTATGAGAGGGAAAACAGATATACATACCAACTATCCGGTGATAAAGAGACACAGAGCCAGGAAGGGGTGAAGAAAGACACGTAAGAAAGATTCCCTAAAGAGTACTGATAGCTTCACAGAGACAGGCCAATAAAATCGAGAAACAGTGTAAGTCAGAAGGTAAACAACAAACGTGATCTAAATGAACAGTTACAATGATAAAATCATAAGTCAAAATAAGTGAAAAAGAGAAGTGCAAGAGGGAAAACAGATATACATACCAACTATCAGGTGAGAAAGAGACACAGGACTGGGAAGAAGTGAAGAAAGACATGTAAGAAAGATTCCCTAAAAAGTACTGATTGCTACACAGAGACAGGCCAATAAAATCGAGAAACAGTGTAAGTCAGAAGGTAAACAACAGATGTGATATAAACCAACAGTTACAATGATAAAATCATAAGTCAAAATAAGCGAAAGAGAGAAGTGTGAGAGGGAAAACAGATATACATACCAACTATCAGGTGAGAAAGAGACACAGGGCCAGGAAGAGGTGAAGAAAGACACATAAGAAAGATTCCCTAAAGAGTACTGATAGCTACACAGAGACAGGCCAATAAAATCGAGAAACAGTGTAAGTCAGAAGGTAAACACCAAACGTGATCTAAACCAACAGTTTCAATGATAAAATCATAAGTCAAAATAAGCGATCAGACTAGAGTCACTTCTCTGATCTCCGCTTCCGGCCAGTCCCTTTTGTTTTTCGTTGCAGCGTAGGGGTGGGGCTTTGTCTCCTGTTTCACACTGTTGCCTTAGGAACTGAGGCAGTTTGTTGATAGGTGGGCGGGGCAATGGAAGTCTCTGCCTGGAGAATAGCAAGGTAGTTTACCCAGATCTGTTTTTCTCCACTTGTCTGGGTCCCCCAACTTGGGGGTCTCGCACTGAGTGCCTCAGCCAGGGCGGGCCCGGAGTTCCAGAGCTCCAAAGCTCCAAACGGCAGGCAGTGGGTGGCAAGAGTGGCTCTGGGCCCCCCTGGGTACTTCAGCCAGGAATGGGACTGGTGTCTCTGAGGGGCGGGTGCCTGGAGCCTCCCTGTGTGACCGGCGGCTTGGTGCCGGGTGCCGGGCTGGAGACAATGCAGCTGGGGAGGGATCTGGAGGGGGCTGGGACTGGAGCCTTCCACACACGCAGTAGAACAGCAGCAGTGGGGGGGGCACAATATCTGGCCCTGCGTGGGACCGAAGTTCCCGGGCCTGGCACCAGCACAGTTGGTGGTGGGCTGGGGGATGGGGGAAGAGAAGTAATAGCCTTTTTGGGAACTCATGTTCAGAGAATCTCACCAGTTCACCTATGCCGTTGCCATCTTGCTTCCAAGCCTATCAATTCCATTTTCAATAAGACTAACAAGAATAAAATATTCAAAAATAAATTCAAGTAAGGAAGTCAAAGACTTATACAATAAAAACTACAAAATATTGAAGACACAAACAAATACAAGGAATCTTTTTTATGGATTAGAAGACTTAATACTCTTAAAATGTCCATACCACCCAAAGCAATCTAAATGTTTAATGTAATCTCTAGCAAAACCCAGGAGGCATTTTTTTACAGAATTAAATAAAATAAATCTGCATAGAGAACAGATGAACATGAATGTCAAAGTCATCTTGAGAAAAAAGAAGCAAGCTGGAGACATCACACTTCCTGTTTTCAAAATATATTACAAAGTTATAGTAAATAAAACAGCATGAGTATAGATACATGCAAATATATCGATGAGAAATTAATCTATGCAAGTATGGTCAATTGATCATCAATAAGGATGTTAAGAATACAGTAAAGAATGACAGCCTTTTTTCAGATGATGTGGAAAAAACTGTATGTCCACAAATATATGAATAATATTGAACCCTTCTCTTATCCTACAATATAAATGACAATAGACCAGCTGTAGAAACTATGTAAATGTCCATCAAAATATAAATGAATAAAGAATAACAGAAAGGGAAACAGCAACAACAACAGAAGGAATGACCTCCCCCCAAATATGTAATAAAGTGACAAATATAACCATCAACATACCAGCAATTACTTTACATATAAATAATCTCAATGCACCAAAAAAAGACAGTTTGTAAAACATACTTTTAAAATCTCAGAGTTTATAAACTAGAGTTTACAAATCAAAACAAAATGCTAGTCAATTACACAATGTTTACAAGAAAACCACTTGAAACATGGCTTAGGTAAGTTTAGAGTAAAAGGGTGGATTAAGAAATACTATGATAACATTTTCTAAAAACTTAAAAAGCAAGAGTGGTTATTTTAATATCAGATAAAGTGACATCAAAGCCAAGAAAGTTACTAGGCATGTACCAGGAGAGCCCTATAACCATTCAAGAAATTGAATTTCTAATTTTAAAATTTCTGGAACATAAATCCTCTGGTCCACTGCTTAATGAGAGACTTTTACTAAACATTTCAAGAACAATTGATATCAATTTCACACAATGCTTTCCAAAAAACAAATTAGAAGGGAGATGTCCCATCTAATTTTTAGAAATCAGAATAAAAAACAAGGACAAAACTTGATTTTTAAAGAAAGAAGAAAAGAAAGAAGAAGGAATGAATGAGGAGAAAGGAAAAAGAAAGAAAAGTGTACAATATTTTTGTGCATTTGCATGAGAATCTTCAACAAATGTAGTACATTCTCTTCAACAATATATAAAGGAAATTATAATAACTAAAATTAAGAGTATTTTATTTCTGATAAGAAATCTGGATCAATATTTTAAAAATTATTCAATGCAACTCCCCATATTAACAGGATAACAAAAAAAAATATCAACAATAGGTGCAGAAAAAGCATTGGATGTAATTCAACATCCATTCATCATAAAATCTCTAAGATAAATAGGAATATAGAGCTACCTCTATATACAAAATCTTCATAAAACCACCAGTTAATATTATATTTATTTGTGAAAGACCAAATGCTTTCGTTGAGACTAGGAATAAAATAAGATTGTCCATACTTACCATGCATATTATATGTATAGTGGTAGAAAAATGGAAACTTAAGAAACAATTGGAAATTTAAAAAATTTAATGTTTAGTAAATTGTAACAGATTTACTATAAAGGGGCACTACAAAGCATTGTTTAAATGGAGGGGAAATTCATAAATATTGCCCAACTGGAGAAAAACAGCCATATGTTATTTAAAAA
Organism: Cephalopachus bancanus; assembly: GCA_027257055.1. Lineage (NCBI taxonomy): Eukaryota > Metazoa > Chordata > Mammalia > Primates > Tarsiidae > Cephalopachus > Cephalopachus bancanus. The sequence continues at coordinate 115,102 of JAPVLO010001831.1, read as the reverse complement.
TCAACAATACTTTAAGGAACTAGAGGAAAAGCATAACATGAATTTCATTAGAATTCAGATAAGAAAAGATGTTAGTGCAGGAAAAGTAATTTGAGGACATAGTAGTTCAAATATAGGCAAAGATGTCAATTTAGAGATTTAAGAAGCAAACTTCAAATTGGATAAACACAAATCTATATCAACACATATTTTTAAAAACTGCTGAATGTTAAGTTGGAGAAAAAATATTCATTCCACTTTTCAACAAGTGTATGTAGAAAAACAAAGATTTGAATAACTGCAGTTTTCTTATCAGAAACCACAATGACAGATAACAGTGGCATATATTTAAAGTGAAGACTTGTGCTTCGTAATGATGTTTCAGTAACATCAAACTGTTTACACATCAGTGGTCCTATAAGGATATATTGAAACAGAAACATTTCTATTGCTTAGTGACATCGTAGATGTTGTGAAGTCATAGCACACATATTACTCATATTTGTAGTGATGCCAGTGGGAAGAAATGTGTAACACTGCCAGTTACTTAAAAGTATAGGATATATAATTATATGCACTACATAATACTTGATGGTGATTGTAAATGAATATGTAAGTGGTTTATGTATTTACTGTACAATAGTATTTGGAACCATTTTGGAATAGACTCCTCCTACCGACCTAAAACAAATTGCCTGTAAAACCGCCTTAGCAGGTTCTTCAAGAGGTATTCCAGAAAAAGCACTCATATCACAGAAGACGACAGCTCCATGTGTGTTCATTGCCACTAAAGAACGTTCAGTAGGCCAAGACATAGAGGGAGAAGATAGTGATGTTGGTGATCCTGACCCTGTTTAGGCCTAGGATAGTGTGTGGTTTGTGTCTTAATTTTGAATGAAAAGTTTAAAAAATAAAAAAAAAAAAAATAAAACTTTAAAAATAGAGAAAAGTTTATAGATTAGGGATATAACAAAAGAAAATGTTTTCTGCTGCTGTATAATGTATGGTTAAGCTATTTGGAGAGTTAAAAAATAATAAAGTAAAAACTAGCAGTAAGCTAAAGTTTACTTATAATAAGGAAAGAATAGTATTTTTTGTAAATTTAGTGTAGCCTTGGTGTGCAGTGTTTATAAAGTCTCCAGTGATATACAATAATATCCTAAGCCTTCATTTTCATTCTTGAATCACTCAGGGACTCATCCAGAGCAACTTCCAGTCCTGAAAGCTTGATTCCTAGTAAGTATTCTTTACTAAGTGTATCATTTTAAATCTTTTATAATATATTTTTATTACCCCTTTTATATGTTCAAGTATGTTTAGATACATAAATATTTAGTATTGTGTTACCATTTCCTCAGGACAAGTAACATGCTGTCCAAGTTTGTAGCCTAGACCAATAGGCTGAACCACATAACCTGTTATGTAGCAGGCTCTGATATCCAGGTTTGTGCAAGTATGCTCTATGATGTTGCATAATGATAAAATCACCTAACAAGTGCATTTCTCAGAAAGGTATCCTTGTGATTAAGGTACACACAATACTTATGTTGGAATTCTTCCGTCTATGCATTGTAAATGCAGTAAAAATATCTTTCATCATTGATATTTAATTAAGCATTTTCCATTGAGGGAAACCTAAGAGAATTGGTTGCCAGCAGAACTGCTCTTACCAAGAAAAAATGCCAGATAGGGATATTAGCAATGAAGAAAGAGTAATAGAAATGGTCCATATCTTGGTGAATAAATACTAGATTAGTTTTATTTTCTTTAAGTTTTAAGAAATAGGCATGAGTGTAAAAAGCAAAAATTGTAAAGTTTTCTGTGTGAGGGAATATACAGTGTATGAAGTTAAGATACACAAGTCAACTCTAACATAAAATTGAAGTAGGATTTGAGGTTTAATTTCAAAAGATAAAATAATGTTACCTCTAAAAATACTGTGAGAAGATGCATATAACTTTTATATATATCACGATATAGAAATGATAAAGATACATAGATTGACATATAGTATAATACAGTATATATGTATATGTCTATATCTGTTTTATGCATATATGAGAGGGGATGCCCCCCAAATACTGGTACTTTGTTTTGAAGGGTGGGCCCATAGTACACTGAGGATTTTTCCTCTGGATCAAACGGTCAAAAAAGTATTATCTGGGATCTTGAGGAGGTTGCATCTGATATGTAAAATAAACATTCCGATTGTGGCAAATAAGTATTGATTCTTCCACCATGACAATGCATCTGCTGAGCACGTTTGTTGAGTGTTCAGAAGTTTTTGAAAAAAAGGGGTTCCTCGATTCCATGCCCCACCTTCCCTTTTCCCCTTGCTCTCATGTTGAGCATCCTAGTTTTGGTTTCCTGAATGAAAAAAGCCCTCTAAGGCAAATATTTCAGCAGTGAGAAAGAGGTCAAAACAAAATTGGCAGGAGTATTAAAAGGCATGAAAATTCAGGAATGCAAAAACTATTTAGCAGTGAAAAAAAGCATTTTGATAGCTCTTTTGCATCAAAAGGAGAGGACTTTGAAGATGACTGGAGTTTAAACATGAAAGATAAATTGACAATTTTTTGTAAATAAATTTAAGTTTTTGGTCTTCTTGCATATGTACTTATATTAATGTCCAGAGTAATACTAAAATATAACACAAAGAAATACAGCCAAAATTCCAATGGAGAAATTAAAATGAACTACTAAAACACTTTCAAAGTTTTTAAAAGGCAGAAAAAGAAGAACCAAAGAACAAAATTTAATTGTAGACAGAATTACAAATGAACAACAGAACTAAGTTCAAACCTGTCAGTAATTATATTAAATGTAGATCACTTAGGCACATCAATTAAAAAACAATTTATCAGATTAAATTTTCAAAAAAGAACGATTTCTATTCTGATCAAAAATGCATTTATATTTAATGCAGATAGGTTGAAGTATGGGAAATTATGTGTCATGTAGACATGCTTAGTCCGTTCAGGTTACTGTAACAAAAACATTATAAACTGAAGGGCATATGAAAAACAAATGTTTGTTTCTTGTGGTTCCAGAAGGCTGGGAAGTACTATACCCAGATGATGCAAGATTCTGTGTGAGGTGAGAGTTTGTTCCTCATATTCTGCAAGCTTCTCCCTGCAAGCTTCATATGTTGCTTCACATACAATTGTTCCCCTTACCCACGGTTTAGTTTTATATTTCATCCCATTTTGAGTAATTTGTTGAACTCTTCATCTGGGGATTTGATTTATCCCTGGGTCCAGAATCCCCACATTGTCCTTGCTGGCTACCCATTAGCAGCTTAGTAGCCATCTATTTTATCATTTAAACTGTCATGGTATTGTAATGCCTGTGTCCACATAATACTTTTTAATTTTGTCCTGTCCCCAAAGTGCAAGAAGAGTGAAGGTGGCAATTGGGATATGCCAAACCGAAGAGCCTTGAAGCACTTCCTTTAAGTGAAAAACATGAAAGTTTTGGACTTAAAGTGAAAAAAAATTGTATACTGAGGGCCAGCCAGAAAACCCTGGGTAAGAACCCCCCCAAATCACTGAAAACCCTGGGAAAACTAATGGGGGAGGCCCCAAAACAAAGTTTGGCCAAACCCTCCCTCCTTCCCCTCCCCTTCCAAGGCCTTTAAATTAAAAACCCAAAGTTTTAATTTACCGGGTTTGTTCAACCCCCCCAAAAATTTTTGGTTGGGTTTTCCAAACCCCCCATTTGCCTGGAAGGGTCTTGGAAAAAAATTTATTTTTTTCCTGGTAAAACAAAAGGGTTTGGGTTTTAATTTTTCCAACCCAAGGGGGGAATACCGGGGAAAACAAGGAAGTTCTTTGTGCTGTATAATAAATTATACTGGAGGAGGCTATAGTCTGTCAGCAATGCTGGAAGAGCAATAGAAATGGGCAGTATTTGGGCAGATATATACTGGTTAATATTTATTCCACTTAAAAACCCTTAAAAAAACACAAATAAATGTAAGACAGCAAAAATGGTAACATTTTCTGTCTGTGAAGGGAGATTTTCTCCCTTGGGCCTCTTTTTTAAAGACACATGTCATTCAGGAAGGCGCGAAAAGGCCCAACCTCTTAATACTATCACAAGTGGGTTTTAATTTTAACATAAAGCATTATAGGGGAACACAAGACATTCAGACCAGAGAATTTTCCTCCTGATCCCACCAAATTGTTGCCCTTCTCCCGTGTAAAATACATGCACTGTATCCCAATAGTCCCAAATGTTTTAACTTGTTTCTGCATTAACTTTACATTGAAGCCCAAGGTCTCATCTAAATCAGATGAGTCAGACTCATAGTAGGATTCCTCCTGAGAAAATGGCTCTCCAGCTGTGAACCCGTAAAATCAAACATGTTATGTGTTTCCAAAATTCAATGGTGGGACAGGAATTGAAGAGACATTCCTCTTCCAAAAATGGAGAAAATGGAAAGAAGGAAGGAGTTTCAGATCCTGAGGAAATTTAAAATGCAACTGGGAAAACAACATGAAATTTTAAGAATTTAGAATAACATTCCCTGATTCAATGATTTGCACTCTAGACACACTGGGTGGTGGTTAATCCCCTGCGTTCTGGGAAGCCATGCCTTCACAGCTTTGGACAGGTTTCCTGTGGAGGGTCTGAGGGAGCATCTATTTCTTGCTTCTCTCCTAGCTTCCAGTGTTTGCCTGCAATCATTGATGTTTCTTGACTGGTAGACATACCTCTCTAATCTCAGCCGTTGTCTTCACATTCCCATCTCTTTATATGTCAGCTTGTGCCTTCACATTTCTCTTCACTGTGACCATCTCTATACCCAAATCTTCCTGTTTTTTAAAGGACACCAGTCATTGGTTAGGTTCTATTGTAGTAACCCAGTATGACTCATCTTATTTTCATTACATTTGACATGGCCAGATTTCAAAAAAAAAAATTACATTTACAGGGTCTGGGGCTTAGGATTTGAACATTTCTTTTGAGATGAGACATTTCTGCTTATCATAGAGAGAAAATGAATGGAAGAAAAACAATGTTCACTGTGGCCTAGGAAACAATACAACCAACTTTTGTTTTCAAATTTTCTACCAATTCTTTGTAACAGGATTTCTTTACACTTTTTCAGGTTTCAGTGCCATTGTCTGCAAAAAGCGAGAATGTGGACCACATAATTTCAAGGGTTGTTTTAATAAACTTCTGAGATTCTATAAAGAATATTATTGTCAATTCTCTATCAGACTGTTGGAAATTTAAAAATATAAATATATTTAAATAATGTTTCAACTTCAGTTATACTAACAAATTTTAGAGGAATTTTCAAGTTAATTATGTTTGAATAGAGTTTCAAAACCACTAAGCCATTGTAGAGTTTCATCACATTGTAGTCATCTATTCAATTATACCAGTTACTCAGGTAAATATATAGCCTATCATATAATACCAGGACAAGTTTTTTTCTTTAAATATTTCACATGAAATAGTTACAGATACGTTAATTCTTTAGAGTTGCTTTCAACCAAATTCTTATTTTAATCACCTATCTCTGATGATCTTGTAAAGGACAAAAATGTTTGTCTATTTGACAAGAACCTAAATCCCCTTATATATTATTGCTGTCTGTAGCATACATTTTTAATTGTTGTTGATCCTATTCTCTTTTTGTTGTCAGAGAATTCATATAAGGCCTTCAAGAATTTTGTGTTAAATTTTTACCCCCAAGTTCTTTATACATCCTTTGGCTCTACTGTTTCACTCATGTAATTTTTGAAAACCAATTGAATTGCTTTTATAATTTGTATAATTTTGACAGTGTCTCGGTTATAATACTTTTTAAGCACTATTTTAGTTTTTTTATATAAAATTTTAAAAAGGAAATGTATTATTATAGGCTGTAAATTCTGTCCGTATGCTGTCTTAAATTTGTAAGAATATTTATTCCTTTTTTGTTGGGAGAAGTATTACTTTGACAAAGAATCAATCATTTTGGCAAGGTGGGTTATTCTGTTTTGCATGTGAGAGAAAATGGACTTCGTTTATATATAAAAATATATCTTAGCCTTTATAGTATCTGCATAATTCCTTTTGTGTTTTGAAGATATTTAAATCTGAACATGAAAACAGCTTATTAAGTGACAAAATACAGAAAAATTTTTAAAAAAAAAAGGACTAAAATATAATGAATGGTAGTTGCCAATAGAACTTTTTAATGCATAATAATTACATTAAATTCACAAAAATTGCAGAGTTAGGTTTTACTTGTCATGTCTTTCTGTGTTGCAAGTGACAAACACCCAATTTAAACATCTAAGGCAAGGCAAAACAAAACCTTTCACTGATTATGAGACTTTACTACAATATGTTCCATGCAAAGTTAGATCAAGAGCCCCAGTTTCTTCTCTCTCTCTCTCTCTCTCTCCCTGCATTCCCTTTCCCACCAGCTTTCTTCTCAATACTTTAGAAAATTTTGTTCACTGTAACAGTAACCAACAGTGTTGCAGTTCAGGAGGAAGATGGCGGTGGAGTCACACGTGGTTACCCAGGAGGAGATCAAGAAGGAGCCGGAGAAGACGTCCTCACCACCAAACAACCGCCACCACATGCACGAGTTCTCCCTGCAGGAACATGCCGTCCAATGAGCTGCAGATCTGCACCGTGGATGGATGCTACCTTGAAAGAACTGACTAGTTTAGTGAAAGAAATCTACCCAGAAGCTAGAAAGAAGGGCATACACTTCAATTTTGCCATTTTTTACCGATGTTAAAAGACCTGGCTACTGAGTTAAGGAGATTCACAGCACCATATCTGGCAGAAAGGGGACTGATGGCTCCATGACCTCTGTAGTCACAGAATTTTCAGATAGGAGATTTTGGACATAGTGATCATCCACTAAACACCGGGGCCCCCCGTCCCCTTTTCAGAATGCATTTGAAAACCATATTAGTTTGATCGGGACAAAAAAGGTTCTTGAAATTTTTTTTGGCATTATTTTGGATATAATTTTTTTTAATGTACCTTGTTTTTTTGATTAAACATTCATAATTTTTTGAGTAAATTTCCTCCCATCTAACTTGGTTTTTGGTTTTTGGTTTGTTATTTTGTAGGGCGGGAAATTTAAATTTAATTTTAAGAAAAGCCCTTCTGAAAATTATTAAGAAAAAGTTTAACAGTTATTTTAACCACGTTTTATTATTTTTTTAGGGGGTCTCAAAAATGTCACCCAGACTGGAGGAGGGGCTGGAGCAGCCTTGACGCTGGCCCAGCAAACGTCAAGTGCAAGGGAAGGGGAAGGACAGGGGGAACCGGAAGGGGAAGGGAAATAAATTTGCCGAGGGGGGCTGAAAGGGGCCAAAACCAGTCATTTAGCCCCAAAAGGGGGGAACGGGGTGACCCACCAACCCTGCAACATTTAAAGTTAAGCATATTTATAGACTCCTTTCCTAAATTTTAATTGCTTTTTCTTTTCTTTTTTCAAAAAATTTGACATACAATTTGGTAAATGTTTTTTTTTTCACACCCTTAATCATTCCAAGGAATTTCTTGTTTATGGAATGGTATTAATTTTTTTAAAACCCTTCTAAAGGGTATTTTTTTGACTTTTCTTATAAATTTCTAAAAAAATTTGTTTTCCAGACGGGGCTCAGCCGAATTATTTTTCAGGCTAGGGGGAAAAGTGGACCCTTTCCTGTGAGTTCAAGACCCACCTGGAATTGGCAAGACTATTGTCTTACAAAAAAAACAACACATTACCCAAAAAGGCGTGGTTTTTGGAGCTTTTAATTTCGGGTTTCCCTTGAAAGGGAACTTTAAGGATCCCAGCCCCCAGCGGGCAATGCGGGTGCTTGCCTGAATGCCTTGGCCCAGCTTGGGAAAGGGTGGATAAAAAAAAAAAAACCCTTTTCCTTACCTTATTGAAAAAAATTTCATTGAACCCAGAAGTATTCCTATTTAATCTTTAAATATTTTTCCCTTTAAATGTATTTTACTTTATGTACTTTTGTAATTTTATTAAAATATTTCCTTGTAGGGTCTAAAAAAGTGGGGTATTTCATTTTAGTCACTTTGTTTTTTGTCTTATTTGATACAGATTTTATTTTTTATTCTTACTGGTCTTGGCATAACCCAGGGTCTCACTATAGTCTCAAAAATTTTTTTGGTCTTCCTTGCCCCCATATCTTTTATCAGTTGAGATATGAATCTTTATCCGCCTTTTATTGGTTTTTTTAATTTTTGAAAGAGATGAAGGTCCACTTTGTTTTTTACAATCCTGTTTCTTGAATTACTTATTTTTTTAGAAAATTTTTTTAAAGGGCTGGATTTTTTAGTGTAAAAAAGCCACAGGGGGGGCTGGGGTCTCTTTTTTTTTTTTTTTAAGTATTTTTGAAACTTTCTTATTTTTGGGAATTGGAAACAAAACCTTTCCATTTTTAGTTTGAATCCTACCTGATATTTGCAACTGTCCTTAATAACATACTTATCATTGGGTTTTCACTTAGGCTATAATTCTTTTAAAATTTTTAAAATAAACCCCCAAATACTTTTTTTCATAAAAATTCTATGTTTTTCCCAAAGAGTTTGTTTCCCCAAAAAAAACTGAAATTTTTTTCTGAATGATCAAAGTTTGTAATTTTCTACAATCTCTAAAGGTTCCCTTTATTGATCTGCATCCAGTCTTTTGCATTCATTTTAATTTTCTTTTGGTTTTCAAATTTAAAGTTTTTGAAGGGAAATTTAGTTTTGATTAATCTCACTCATAAATAAACTTTAAAGGTAAAAGAAACTTAGCTTGTCCCAAAGTTTGTTTTATTTTTTTGAATTTCAAATATTCTCTTTTTTTTCCATTCAATTAGACATTGGTTACTTAGAAATGCCGGTTTTTAAATTTTAAAGAAATTGAATTTATAAAGTATGTTCAAATTTATGGCATTTATCAATACAGGTAAAATTCATCCATTTTTTGGTCATAATATTTTAAAAAAATATTTACTTTTGTTTAATCATAATATGGTACCTTGATTAAGGGAGCAGGGAGGCCATATTACAGGGTTGGTGGGCCAAAGACACGGGCAAAGGGGCAGGGAAAGGGGCTAAAGGTTTGTTTCCCGGTTGGGGGAAAGGGGAATTTGTGCATTTAAGAAGAAAATGAAATTTTAGGGAAGAAACAATGAAAGGGTTTTTTTTCCATTTACTATGTTTGGCCTTTCTAAAAATATGCTAGGTTAAACTCAAGCACATAAAGAATGTTTTTATTGGTTTAAATAAACTTCCTAGATATTCTTAAGAAAAAAGAAAAAACATTTAGTGTGTTTGAGAAAGGATGTTAGTTTAGTGTTTAGAAGATAAGGTTTTAAAAAGCAAAGTTTATTGTGGAGTTCATTTTGAATTCATTATTTTTAAAGCATTCCCCCTAGGGGGTTTGTAGTGATATGATCTACATGTTTTGGCAAAACTTCTGGATAAAGATTGTTCGAGACTTAAAACATTTAAGGCCCAAGAAAAGGGGGTTTTCAAAGAATTGATTTACTCAAGTTTTTTTAGATCGGGATACCTAAAGACGGGCCCCAAACTTTTGGGGCCGGGTAAAACTCACATAACCCTTCATGTTAAAAGTTTTAAGAAAAAAAAAAAGCAGGAGGAAGAAGAAGGAAAAGGGGGAAAGGCGATTATGAAGCTTTGAAGGAAGAAGCCAAAATGGGAAAACTGAACAGGGAAAAAGAAATGTGCACTTGGAAATTTTCTAGGGGGACTTTTAAGGGGATGTAATTCGGGATTTGGACTAAAAATCAGTTTATGGTAAAGCCCAAATTAACAAAAAGAAATTTTTTGGGATTGTTGCCTTCTAGTCAATGGGGGAATTTTAAAGCATCTGACTGAAAGTAATTTTTTTGCCCCCAAAATTTGGTAAAAAATCTTTTTAAGAAAATTTAAAGTTGTAAATCTGTTGTAAAGTAAAGGTGTCCAGAAACATCTAGGGCCCTTTGTTTTCCAAAACCTCACCCTTAAAGGTCCTGCATTAAATTTTTGTTGCTTTTGGGGAACTATTCTGTCATTCCAGGCTACAGTAAGACAACAGGCATTTGTCTTTTTAAACCCAAATCCTTCCAAGATTGGCAGTAAAAAAATTAAAAAGCAGAAACACAAGCCCCTTCACCAGAATTTAAAATTTTTTTTTATGAAATTTAGTGAATTAATCTTCAAATTCCCAGGGATAGATCAAATTTTCCCCTTAGAGATCCTCTTACCTTCCTTATTGGGGAATTACATTGGGCCAATGAACACCTGGAAAAGTTTCACTTTAAATATTTAAAAACATTTATCATGTGTTTTCAAAGGGTTTCTCAAAAAATTGGATCCAACTTTGTCCCAGGATTTTTATTTTTTAAATAATACAAAATAAGTTTATTGTTCCCCATTGCATTCCCCTATTAGTTAAAAATAAACTGCAGTTAAATTTTCCCACCACTATTGCCCATTTTTTGCCTCCTGGAGAGGGTGAACTCTAGTATTTCTCCTCCTTGTATTTTAAAAATTTTGGGTCTGTGCAGACACTTTTTAGTCTTCTTAACTTGTAAGAAAAAATGGAAAATCCCAAGTGGATTCCCTACTAAAGGCAGATATTTAAAAGCAGCCATTAAAATAATTTTTTTTAATTATGTAATTTTTTAAAATATACTTTTGGGGGTTAAAGTAAAAAGGGTTACTAAGAATAATTTTGAGGCTCACTTTGGTTTCTACACCCTGGTTTTGGCCATGTATTTGTCCCCTGCCCCTGCTAATACACGAACTCCTTCAAGAATAGAAAATTTTAAAGGCCACTTTGAGTATAACAATAAACTCATTTTTTGTGATAGATCAGAGTCTATGTCTGGGATCTACCCAAAAGTTCTTTTGCCATGCTGGTTGTTTACCAAAATAATACTTTTTTCCAGTCCACTTTCAAGGGAAGCAGGGTTTTCCTTTTTGAAAATGTACCTAAGTTCTTTTAAAAAGGTGGCAGGTAATTTAATAGCAATAAATTTGACCTTTCTGGTATGTTCCGGGAACATTGGGGGTTAAAATCAATTTTTAAGATTTTAAAACCTCCCACATTAACTTGCAAAAAAAGGTTTTTTGTTTCTAATTTCAGGAAACCCAAAAGGGAAAATTTCCCCTCATGTATATCTGAATTTGGGTTTTCTAATAGGGATTTTTACCTTGATTGGGAGTATCTAATCTTATATATTTGCATTTCTTGATATTAAACCCAAAAACATTTTCACCTGGGGCTCCCAAATTTTTTGAGAAGTGTCAATGTGTTTTTGATTTTTTAACGGTAACTGGTTTTGTTCCCTGTTTTTTCCCTGGAGGAGTTCAGTAACTCCAGCCATGGGCCCTTTAGAAAAAGTTGAAAGAAACCAGGGGCCTCCCCCCCTTTTAGGTTTTTTGGCAGAGTTTTCATTGATGAGGTCTCCTTTGGGTCTATCTTACCCCGAATGGGTCGGAATTTTCAGGAAATGATTGACTAGTCCAACCTATAAGGCCGTGGTTTAATATTCCAAAGGGAAAGAACATTGGGGCCAGGAAGCAGTTTCTCTGGATTCTCACACCCATGGGTTTAAAGTTTTTGGCTAAGTCCAACTTACCAAGGAAAAACCGGGAGGAATGTTTTAAAGCCTTAAAAAGTGATTTTTTACCCATTGTAAAAGAAATGAAGCGATTCCCACCTATTGGGAATCAGCCTCCATTCCCTGCAGCCCTCTAGTGGAATCAAAAGACCTTCCTTAAAAACCTTTGGAAAGCTGGGTTCGTAAACCCCTACAAGGGGGCCCAGAAAATGGGAGATTTCCTGTTTTATAAAAACTGGTAAAGACCTCCCCTTGCTTTTTGTGCTGAGTTTTAAAAGGCGGCCCCTTTCCCCCTGGGGACCGGGGATCAGAAACACTTTTTTTCTTTAGTTTTCAACCTGGCATACTTACCCCCTTTTCCCCCCCAGTTCCCCCCTTCCCTTTATTTCAAATCCCCTGCAATCTTTAACGGGTTTTAGTCCCGGGATTTATAGCAAGTCCAATGCGCCAGCGTTTGGGGGGGTCCTTTTTTGGCGGGTTTCACTTTGTTGCCAAGCTTGGTGCTGGCCAGGGCCCTCACTACCCCCTTCCGGGACCCTCCCCGCCGGTGTCTCGAGATTGGGACTATCCCCCAGGCCACTGGACTGGCCACGGTGTGCTTGTTTGAGAGAGGGGATCGGTCGCCGGGGAAACTCTTCTTCTGCCAGCTATCTTTTCTGGCGGATTAGAGGTGTGAAAACCCAGCCTGGCTCAATTTTTTCCCCATTTCCCTTCCCCCTAAATGGTTTTTCGGGCCTTTTAACCGGAAAAATTTGCCGGTGGAAGGAGGAATCCCAGGTCGCCCCTTTTGGCCTTCCGCCAGGATCCCCACCCTTGGGCCACCCCAAAAAATGTAATAAATATAACTTACCCTTTGCCCTAGATCCTATGCCGGGGAAAAGGGGGGTTTTTTTGAAAGCCCGCACCCCTTTTTTTCAATATTACTTTTCAACCCCCAAAAGGACCTTTTACATGCCCGAAGGATCTAGGGTCCTCTTAATTTCAGGCCAATGGGCTCCTTCGGGGAACCAAACTGATCTAATTCCAGGGAAAAGTAAAGGTTTAGGGCATAAGAACGGCTGTCCAACTGTAATTTTATGGGCACTTAAAACCTTTTTTTCCACAAAAAAAATTCCCTTTTCCTCAAATGCCGCAAGTATTTTCATCCTGCTTTCCCCATGGAGCGGGGTATCAGTGCAATACAGAAATATCCCCCATTCCCTACTGGGGATTGAGGTGAGCCAAAAGGCTCCCAAAATAGGTGAACTAATAAGGAAAAGGAAAAAATCAGGGGTTAGGCCAAAAAGGACAGGGGGGCTTAAAGGTCCACCTTAAAAAGGGAAGGGTTTGTCTTTGAATTAGGTCCCAGAGAAATTAAAGGTCAACTTTTTAGAAACAGTTTTGGGTCCCTTTCTGGGGGAAACCTCCTTCTATTAAACACAAAAAAGGGAATTTGGGTAAAAAATTCCAAGTGTCTAAAAAGAAAAAAACATTTTTTTGGGGGAAAAGGACTTACCCCCAGGGGAAAAAGATCGAGGGAAAACCCCAAAAGGCTTCATGCAGCCATCTTCCTGGCCCTAAACCCCCCAAGCTTCTCCTGCAGCTGGAGAAAGTAGCCCAAGGAAATGTCAGTGTGTCCAGCTCTGCAGGCTTGCTGCTGGAGAAGATTATGCAGGGTAGCAAGCCTCAAGGAGCTCTTTCCACCAGGGAGCTCCCCCACCCAGAGTGCCAGCCATAGGCCCACCGAGGGCAAGTGCAAAACCACCGCTCCTGCTGCTGCTACCTCCACTGCAACTGTGGTGGGCTAGAGGTGAGCTGCCCACACAACCCAATGTCCTATGCTTCCAGCCCCATACCCCTCTCCTCAAGCCTCACTCCTTCAGAAGGAAGTCCCAGACATTCTTGTGTGTAGATTCCCATCCTTTTTCTTTTCTCACCTCTCATCCAGTCCATTCCACCATGACCCTGGTTATCCCTGACAAGCCTTCAACTTCCACAGTCATTTCTAGCGTCTTAGCCAATACATCTGCTCATTTCACCTCAAATGCCACTTCAGAAACTGGGGTTATTGACATTGACAGTACTCATGTTTCTAATAGTGTGACTTTCAGATTCACTCCCAGTTCAGGAAGCGTGCACTTCCATTCTCTCAAATCCAATTTTTTTTAAAGGGAAGTGGCACTCTAAAAAGTTATCAGTCTGCATCTGCTCACCTATTTTAATTTCTTCAGTTTCACTACAACTATGGACCATCCCTTTGACTAGAAAACTACCCATTGATCAAATTTAGGACACTCCATGATCAACAACAGGGACCCTATGTCCCCAGTAACCTGTTTTGACAAGACTTTCTATCATGGTTCCTCCAGGGACCTCCACTCTAGTGAGCAGCATCTCATCCACATCAGTATCCAGTCAACCTTTGACTCCGGGTCTTTAGATACTGCACCTACTTCCAAGGCTGTCAACTTCGAGTCTCTGTCTATATTCAGGTATGTTACCACATTCACACAGAGCACCTAAGGCCCGATTGCTCAACATGGGTAGTGCTCTGGAAAATAGCACTGTGAATTTGTAGGAAATCCTCTAGTTTCCCTTTTAGTAAAAACACCAGGGAAGCACCCAGCAAGATGGTTCTTGTGGCTTTAAAGTAGCCAGTATTGTTGATCAAATATTAGGAAACACCTGGTCAGAATAATGGTGCCTGTGATAAAAAGATGAAAAACAGCCACTGAGGTGTGCAGCACCTATAAGAATTTCAGGAGCCACCATTCCATGGATGGCTCCTCTCACAGATCACATAAAATAATGAGACAGTCGCTCTCTGCATATTCGGTTTCAACAATAGGACATTGGTCCATGAAAAAGGAACTTCAGTCCTTTTAAGGTATATTTAATCTGCCCTAATTACTTAAGTCAGAGGTCCCAAATCTCAAGAGTTGTGTGTGCACGTGTATATGAGTGTGTGGTTTGCATGGAAACCATGTGGCAGACCACTTCACTTAGAAGTCATTGTATTTGAGATCCTCCACAATGCAGAGTTGAAGAGACCTGCATATACAATAAGCCAGGCCTTCCTTGGCTTCACTGTTAACCTGGATGACAAAAACTCTGGACCACATCTCTCTAGTCTTGAGACTGGGAGAATGGTCACTGCTGTTTACAGGGGCTCTTCTCCTCCTTGATGATTTGACTTATTGACCCCTTAATTTTCCCAGATGTTGTGTATTCACAACTTTAGTTCTTATTAAACTGCCTTTTCTCACGTCTTTGTTCTTTGACTCAACTGTGGAGGAAGCTATGACATATATGTGGTCTGATATGTTTTTAGCCAGACATACACAAAATATTCTGTTTCCAGGGACTAGGATGTGGAATCAGGTACCTTTATGACTTTAAATTTTTAGTGAAGAATTAACCCAGTGTCTCTGTGTTAATGTGTCAGAGATGACAACAAAGAGCAAACCAAAATTAACATCCTAAGCCTCCAAGCAACTGAAAAGACCACCACTTTGGCTAAGCAGACGTCAGAGAAACTTGAAACACTAAATTATAGGCCATGACAGAAGAGGTGTCCGGACCTCTTTATACTCTCTCCCTTCTGGAGTTTAGGCTCAACTGACTGGCAAAAACATTAAACTAGAGATCATAAGTCTGACTAAACACTTTTTTTGTGGCAATAATTATACCAAATTTCTACCTGACTCAGGTATAGTATCACCTGCTCTCTGTGGACTGCCACCCCTGGGACATCATCTATATAATAAGGCCTGACTTCCACAACCCTTAGTTTTGTGTACATTCCTTTCTACTAACTGCTTAAATCATTAGACAAAGCTGAAATCTTTAAACCAACTGATAATCAGAAAATCTTTGATGCCAAATATAAATTATGAACCTCTGGGTCAACGCATCCTACCTCTCTGAGCCAATCTTATAGTTACTTTGCACATATTGATTTCTATACTTGCCCATAATCTGACTTCCTAATCTGTATTGATTTATATATTTGCCCATATATGACTTTCTAACTTGTATCAAATCAAACACTTAACTGACGACATCAGGCACACTTTGTCAAGACCTCTTGAGACTGCTGTACTCTGGACCATAGTCACTCATATTGACTCAGAACAAACCTCTTTAAATTTTTGCCCGGTTTGACTCTTCATGTATAGCAGGGAAAATGAGGTTCAGACTCGGGAGAGAACAGGTGACCCCCCACTTTGTCTCTTGTCGATATTCTTGTTGCCGATTATTCTATTCTTCTCATCTCATTGGACACTCTATCTTATATGACATGTGACAAAGCACGGCATTTGCTGATTTTGGTTTTTAAATGTTAAGCGTCTTTTTGTTTAATTTCCTCAGGTCAGTCATTCTCACAGTTTCCCACTGCAACCAGAGTGGTGGACTTTGCATCTTTCTTCTTGCTTCTCTGTCAATCAATGTTTGCTTTCATTTATTTTTTTCTGCAAACATTTACATTTTGTTATGCAATTGCAGCAAAGTGTTCCATATTTTAACCATATATTTACTCTGAGGTCTAGCTTAGAATAGTGCACAAGAGAGGAGTGTGATCTTCACATGTGCATTCCAGTGAGGAAGACTGAGGCAAATGAAACCAAACAGCTTCTAATTGTTACAGCCATTACATAGATCTGGAGGACACATCTGGCTCTAAGAAAACTCTCCAGAAATGCAGTAGGAACAAAGATGTTCAGTATCAATGGGTGTTGACAGTCACATGAATCACTGGGCATATGATAGCACCTAGTGACAAAACAGGGGTAGAGACAGACTCCCAGAAACAGGAGATAAGGTACACCACCCAGGGTCACACAGGCAAGTACTCAGGTCAGGATATAAAGGGAGCAAGAGAGAAGGACTGAGCAAGATACCCTATTGTGACTTCTGTCTCCTGATGTCCAACTGTGGTGTCTATCGGTTTTCCACTGGGCTGTGACCCTGCACCTCAAGTGAGAACCAGGATGTTCAGTGTCATTAGGGATGGGCAGCATGTGAATAAGTGTAGATGACCAGGAAGATTCTAGAAGCTGACATGTGGCAGGCCTTCATGCGGGCCTGATACATAGCAGTCAGTACTGCTTTCCTTCATCAGCCACAACAGAATCTTGCCAGATGCTCCTCAAACAACTTATATGTATTAGAACAGAAAAACGTGAACATTATGTATATATGCCAAATTTCAGAAACTGATTTTGCACGTCTCATTTCACCAGATACTCACAGTATTCATTCAATTAAAACTCCATATTTTCAGGGAGGAGAGCAGCTAGGTAGAGAGATAATGAAGTTTCTTCTTACTCAGAAATTAGTAGGCAAGGATACAAAACCAGGTGTGAATGCTACAAGTTCTCTCTCTTTGTGCTTGATGTGCAGTGCACACATCAAAAAGAATCACAGAAGTGTAAGACATATGTCCCTTGTAGGCATATTATTTGGTTGGTCATAATTTTAACATATTACAACTAACTAACACATTGAAAATACTATACTACTTCTTGCATTATTTACAACAGTTCAACATTTGGGTTGAATTAATCAGACCAAATAGGTTAGGGAAAGATTTACTGACACCTAATGACAATTTTTGAAGTACCTTTGACTATTTATTAAAGAGATCTCTTCTAACCCTTGAAATACTGGTTTCATGCTACTGAATATGCTAAACTCAATATAGGTTTCTACTAAAACTTTATATAAAATTTTCACATGATACTAGTAACATTTTTGGCTATTATAAAATAAGGGTTAAAGCAGTTTCTTCATTATAATGCTCTGTTAACACATGCAGTTAAAAATCCTCATATATGTGTGTATGTTTATAAAACTCATATAACACATTAATTTTTTTTTAAATACTTCAAATATTTGCGTGTGCCAAATGGGAATGAGGCAGCAAGTTTACTTTGAAGAGTCATCATAAGATAATAAGTAGCTTTATGCATTTTGGTTTTTTCTAACATATCAATAATGTTATTTTGTTGAAATATTTGTGCAGGTCCCATTAGCTTAGTGGTATGAGGAGCAAAAGAGGAGGTGATTGAGACTAACAGGGGAAAAGGTTAGCCTTATTAAAATAAATAGGATCTTTAGGACGTTTTTAAAAACACCTTTTTGAGGCAACTTTGGATATTCCTGAATACTTGTTCATATCATCTGAGGTTATTTAGAAGTAGACATGGGAATTTTTTAGGTCAAAATATGATAGCATTTGAGATTCTTTATGTACAATAATATACTTGCCAAAGTATGAAAACACTAAATAGAATTAAATTTGTTTTTTTCCTAATCAAGACAGAATAACAGGGACTATACTTACCTCCTATCACAATTAATCCTCCTACCTGTAACAACAAAAAAATGAACAAAATATATGAATAAATTGTTTTTAAGGCATTGTTAGTTAGACAAGGAAAGGCTGTGATTCCTGGGAGATGTGAAAAAAAAAAGAGATTAATTTTATGGGTGCTTCAGCATACTTGAGAGAATTTCTTGAGCATGACCCAGCAAAGGGAAATGCAAACAGACCCTGGTGCACTCCCTGAGATAAAGATATGGAACTGACAGTACAGACAGAGTGTACTGGATCATTAAAATAACTCAAAATATCCTAAAATCAACATCAGAAACTGAAACAATTGAGCAATTACATTTAGAACAATATGGTATATATAACAATTGATAGATTAAACCCAACATTATCAATAATAACACTAAATATAAATGTCATTAACACCTTAGAGAAAAGGCAAAAAATAAGATATGATGAAAAAGTAAAACCCAATGTTATCAGCCCACTAGCATTTTATTTTAATTAACATGATACAATTGGCTATAAGGAAAGGAGAAGAAGAAAAACATTACAAAATGTTAATGGCAAGCAAAAGAAAGCTGAAATACTAAAATAATTTTAAAATATATTATTTCAAGGCAAAGCATATTAACAGAAGAATCAAAGTAATTTCACCATAAATGTTAATTCATCAAGAGTACACAATTTTAATGTTTATGCTTAGAACATCTCAAAATAGAAGAGGCAAAACTTAGTTGATATACCAGGAGACATAGAAAAATTCAAATTATGGTAGGATTGTACTATTTCAATAATGGATCGAATAAGTAGAAAGCAAATCAGCTCTACATCAACAACAAGCAGTCAGAGAACCAAATGAAAGGCACAATCCCATTCATAATAGCCACCAAAAAAATGAAATACCTCAGCATCTTCCTAACCAGAGAAGTGAAAGACCTTTACAATGAGAACTACAAAATGCTGCTCAAAGAAATCAAGAAGACACAAACAAATGGAAAAATATCCCAAGCTCATGGATAGGAAGAATCAACATTATTAAGAGGTCCATCCTACCAAAGGCAGTCTACAGATTCAATCCAATACCCATTTCTTACCAACATCATTCTTCTCAGACCTGGAAATGACAATACAGAAATTTATATGAAAACATAAATGATCATGAATAGCCAAAACAATCCTTAGCGAAAGAAACAAAGCAGGAGTTATCACACTTCCAGACTTCAAACTTTATTATAAGTCTGCAATAATCAAAACAGCCTGGTATTGATATAAGAACAGGCACATCGACCAATGGAACAGGATAGAGATTCCAGAAGCACAGCCTCAATTTCTCAACCAATGCATCTTTGACAAAGCTTCCAACAACAACCACTGGGGAGAGGAGAACCTATTCAGTAAGTGGTGCTGGGAAAACTGGCTGCACACATGCAGAAGATTGAGACAGGACCCCTACCTATCACCATACACAAAAATTAGCTCTAAATGGATCGAAGACCTAAACATAAAACGTCAAACTGTAAGAACCTTAGAAAATGCAGGAGACACTTATGGAAATTGGACCTGGCAACTGATTCCTGATCAAAACCCGAAGTGCCCAGGCCATAAGAGATAAGATAGACAAGTGGGACCTCATTAAACTGACAATCTTCTGCAAAGTCAAAGAAACCATCAAGAGAGCAGGAAGACAGCCTGCAGAATGGGAAAAAATATTTGCCAACTGTATATCTGACAAAGGTCTAACATCTAGGATCTACAAGGAACTCAAATGCACCGAAAGGAAAAAAAAAACAAACAGCCCCTTTAAAAAGTGGGCAAAAGACAAGAATGAACACTTCTCAAAAGAAGATATACAGGCAGCCAACAAACACATGAAAAAGTGCTCAGCCTCACTCATCATTAGAGAAATGCAAATCAAAACCACATTGAGATACCATCTAACCCCTATAAGAATGGCCATCATTAATAAAACAAACAACAACAGATGCTGGCGAGGATGTGGAGAAAAAGGAACACTTTTACACTGCTGGTGGGAATGCAGACTAGTACAACATCTTTGGAAGAAAGTGTGGCAATTTCTGAAAGAACTAGAAATTGACCCTCCATATGACCCAGCAATTCCCCTATTAGGAATATACCTGAAGGAACTCAAATCATTCTACAAAAAAGATACCTGCACACGTATGTTTGTTGCAACTCTATTTACAATAGCAAAAACATGGAACCAACTGTGTTGCCCATTGAAGCTGGGCTGGATTTAAAAAATTAATACATATACACAATGGAATATTATGCAGCCATAAAGAAGGACAAATATATGGACTTTACAGCAAATTGGATGGATTTGGAATCGATCATACTCAGTGATTTATCACAGGAACAAAGAACTGAGTTCCATATGTTCTCACTCATAAGGTGACCTTGAACAATTATAATGCTATAAGAAAGCGATTCGCAGTAGCGGAAAACTGTCAGGGAAAGGTGGGGTGGGACTGGCAGTTGAGGGAAACTGCTAGGGGAGGGAGGGGCATACCTCATCAACAAGGGTACCTGCATGATCAATGTTTGTATACCTAACCCTGAATTGTACCCCACATCTTTATAATAAAGAAAGAAAGAAAGAAAAAAGAAAACAAATCAGAAAAGACAGAAAAGTTTTGGACAACATTATCAACCAACATGATTTAATAGACATTTCTAGAACACTCCATATGATACAAACCATGAATCAAAATAGCTTATATTCCGACCATGAAAAAATGGTCTCATACACTTAAATTTAAAGTAGTCTTGTGAAATTTAAATTCTTAATAAAAGTAAGAAGATATGAAAAATACAGAATATCCTTTGATCAATTGAATTAGAAGCCATATAAAAAAAAAATCTGTCCACTCTTCAAATGTTTGGAATCACATATTCTAACTAATGCTTCTTTTTTTTTTTGAGTTGAGTCTCCATCTGTCGCCTAGACTGGAGTACAGTGGCCACTCCCGGTCACCGCAGCATCAACCTGCTGGGCTCCGGCAATCCTTCCGTCTCAGCTTTCTAAGTAGCTGGAGCTACAGTTGCACACTACCACACACAGCTAATTTTTTATTGTAGAGATGAGGTCTCTTCAAGTTTGCCAGGCAGATCTCGAACCTGCGGACTCAGGCAATCCACTCACCTCAGCCTCCCAAGGTACGGGATTACAGGCTGAGCCACTGAGCCTGGCTTAACTAATGCTTCTAAGGAAACAACAAATTTGAAAATATTTTTCAAGTTAAAAAAAAAGATAGACATCTACCCAAAACAGTTGGAAACGCATTTAAAAACACATACACACAAATTCCCTAGATCAAAAGCGAGGAAGGTATTAACACAACAGATGTTTTAGGATATCAAAGTAATAGTATGAACAATTTATGACAATAAATCGAATAACTTAGATGAGGTTGAGAAATAAAGACTATGAATATTTTAGAAGTGTATATAACATTATTTTGATAGAAACTAAACTATTAAAATTATAGTTAAAACCTTCTACATCAATTCAATTCCAAGTATGTATAAACTCACCAGAGAATATTCTAAACATTTAAAGAATAAATAATTTCTCAGAAAATTAAAAAGAAAAAATACATTTTAAAACTAGTATTATGTGTTGGTGGGAGTGTAAACTAGTGCAACCTTGTGGAAAGCAGTGTGGCGATTCCTAAAAGCTCTAAATACCAACCTCCCATATGATCCCGCAATCCCCCTACTGGGAATATATCCTGAAGAACACAAATCACTCTATAAAAAAGATACCTGCACATGCATGTTTATCGCAGCGTTGTTCACAATAGCAAGAACCTGGAAACAGCTATGCTGCCCGTCAAAAGAGGACTGAATTTAAAAAAATGTGGTACATATACACGATGGAATACTACGCAGCCATAAAAAAAAAATCATGAATTTTGCAGCAACCTGGATGGAACTAGCGTCTATAATACTGAGTGACCTCTCACAGAAACAAAGATCCGAGTATCACATGTTCTCACTCATATAATGGACCTTAAACATCCAATGCAATACTATACGAAAATTACTGACAGTACTGGGAAACTATGGTGGGGGGAGGGAGATGGGATTAACAGTAGCAAATATCTGTCTGGGAACGGGAAAACACCCCATATCAACAGGGTGCCTTAATGAAACGCAATTGTATACCTAACCCTTAACTGTACCCCACAACTTCATAATAAAAAAACCAAAAAATAAAAACTAGTATTATGAAGCCAATATTAATGTGACCCCAAACCTGAAAAATATATTGTAAGAAAAAAAAGATCAAACAATATCCTTCAATAACATAGATGCCAAAATTCAAATAAATTATTAGAAGCCCTCAATCTACAGAATGTATAAAGGATAACACACCATGACTAAGTGAGAATTATCCTAGGGATGCAAGGTCATTCTAATATTCAATATTCAATTAATAGAAAGTCAAGTCAACAGCATGCAGAGTAAGAACCCTGGACCTTCATTACCTCTACAAACACACTTATTCGGCAATAATTCATGGGCAAATTCTCTTCGTGAGAAATTCAGAAGACTATTTTTGCAAAGATTGGAGCATAAAGAAACTAAACAGAGAATGGTGGAACAATAAAAAAAATCAAGAAAAGCAAAGAATAGGTTTACTGAACAAATAATAAAAACAACTACTCTTAGAATA
Organism: Cephalopachus bancanus; assembly: GCA_027257055.1. Lineage (NCBI taxonomy): Eukaryota > Metazoa > Chordata > Mammalia > Primates > Tarsiidae > Cephalopachus > Cephalopachus bancanus. Next base: position 92,517 of record JAPVLO010001831.1, on the reverse strand, counting down.
GAAAAAAAGAGTGAAGAAACAAATAAATAGAATTTAAATTAAACCAAAGATTTTACAGTGTAAAATCAGTGTAACAGAAATTTTAAATATGGGAGGCTATATAATTATATAGCCTCTGAATAATTATAAGTCCAAACTCTGGACAATCTAGGTGAAATGGGTAAAATCTAAGAAATATACAACCTAAAAAGAGTAAATCATAAAAAATTAGCGAGTTTAACAATCCTAAACTATAGGAGATTGAATCCATAATAAAAATCTCTCAGCAAAGAAAAGCCAAGGATTTTGTCACCAAAGAAAAGCCAAGGACTAAAAGGTTTCCCTGGTGAATTGTACCAAGCATTAAAGAACCAATGCTAATGTTTGGACTCTTTCAAAAATTAAAGAAATGGGAATACTTCCAAAGGCATGTTATGGGTCTAGCAGGACCCAGATACCGAGCCCAGACCATTATACTGGAATACAGATTAAGAGTCTTCAAAATGCCAGCAAATTGAATCCAGTAGCACAATAAAAGCATCATACTCTGTGATCAATTGGGATTTATCTCTGCTATGTAAGAATGTTTCAACTGTACAAATCAGTTTTGAGGCCCACTACATTAATAAGACTAAAAGTGACGTGCTGACCTCAATAGATGTAGAAGAAACATTTCACAATTTCACAGAACTCACACACTTTGGTGATCATTTTCAAAAAGTCAGAATACACAGAGTTACCTTAAGGCAATAAAGATTCTATTAAAAAGCTGACAGCTGATATTATAATACATAGTAAAAGACTAAAATTATTTGCATTAAGATTGGGAACTAGACAGTCATGCTCTCTCTCCAACCAATAGTCATCATAGGGCTGAATGTTCTATGTTCAAAGTGCTTAAAGTTCTGAGCAATTAAACAAGAAAAAAGATGTAAAGTAGATGCATATTAGAATAAAAAAGTAAGATTGTTCTGTTTAGAAGCAACATGGTCATATTTATATCCTATCAGCTTCCACCCCTAAAATTGATAGAATTAAAAATGAATTCAGGAAAGTTACAAGACACTCAATAAACATACAAAAATCAGGCATATTTCTATACACAAAAAATTTGAAAATGAAATTAGCAAACAACCTCATTTTCTTTTCTTTCTTTCTTTCTTTCTTTCTTTCTTTCTTTCTTTCTTTCTTTCTTTCTTTCTTTCTTTGTTTCTTTCTTTCTTTCTCTTTTTTTGACTTGTGTTCTCACTCTGTCACCCAGGCAGGGGCGCAGAGGCAAACTCATGGCCACCCCAGCATTGACCTGCTGGGCTACGGTGATCCTTCCACCTCAACCTTCCAAGCAGCTGGAACTACAGGCACGCACTACCATGCCGGATTAATTTTTAAAATGTATTGTAGAGACAAGTTCTCACCAAGTTGCCCAGGCTGGTCTGGAACCCGCAGGCTCAGGCAATCTACTTGCCTCGTCCTCCCAATGTGCTGGAATTACAGGCTGAGCCACCAAGCCTGGTTGAATCTCATTTTCAATAACACTAAAAGGAATAAAATACTTAGATATAAACTAAGAAAGTGGAAGAATTATACAATGAACAGTACAAAATTTTGCAGAAAATGAGTAAGACACAAACAAATTGAAGGAAATCTGCTCAAAATTAGACTCAATATTGTTAAAACGTCTATAGTACCCAAAGCAATCTAGATATATATGCCTTCTGAAGCAAAACCAAGGAGACATTTTATTAAATAGAAAAAATAAAATAAATCTATATAGAGAACAGGTGAACATGAATGCCAAAACAACCTTGAGAAAAAAGAACAAAGCTAGAGACATCACACTTCCTGAAAGCTACAAAGCTACAGTAAATACAACAGTATGGCATGAGCATACAGACATGCATGTACACCAGTGGAACATAAATTAATCTGTGCATAAGTGGTCAACTAATAATCAATAAGGTTGCCCAGAATACACAGTGAGGAAAAGACAGTTGTTTAACAAATAGTGTTGGAAATACTGGATATCCACATGCATACAAATAAAATTGAAACCTTTCTTTTTTTTTTTTTTTTTTTTGAGTTGTAGACTTACTCTGTTGACCAGACTGGAGTGCAGTGGCATGTTCATGGCCTCTGTAGTCTCTACCTGCCAGACTCAGGTGATTCTTCTGCCTCGGCCTTCCAAGTAGCTGGAACTACAAGCACGTACCACCATGCCTGCCTAATTTTTTGCTTTATTATAGAGACGAGGTCTCACCAGTTGCCCAGGCTGGTCTCAAACCCCTGGATTCAGGCAAATCCTCTCACTGCAACCTCCCAATTTGCTGGGATTATAGGCTTGAGCCACTGTGCCCTGCTGGAAACCTTATCTTTCAATATAGATATCAATTGGCAAGATGTGCAAACAATGTAAATGTCCATCAAAAGACAAGTGGATAAAGAAAAACAAAAAAGAGGAAACAGAGGAACAACAACCGTATCAGTAACAGCAGCAACAACCACAGAAAAAATGTCCTTGCCTTAATGGGCAATAATGTGGCAAATAGAATCATCAGCTACCAGTAATTACTTTAAATGTAAGTAACCTCAGTGCATCAAATAGAAGATGTTTATAAAATATAGTTTTAAATCCTTAGAGTTTATAAAAAAGAGTAATAAGGCTGGGCTCGGTGGCTCAGCCTGTAATCTCAGCACTTTGGGAGGCCGAGGTGAGTGGATTGCCTGAGCCCGCGGGTTTGAAACCTACGTGGGCAAATTGGCGAGACCTCACCTCTACAATAAAAATCAAAAATTAGCTGGGCGTGGTAGCGCGCGCCTGTAGTTCCAGCTACTTGGAAGGCTGAGGAAGAAGGATCGCCAGAGCCCAGCAGGCTCTGGTGGAGGTCGAGGCTGTGGTGGACGGGAGCAGCCATTGCACTCCAGTTTAGGTGACAGAGTGAGACTCCAACTCAAAAAAAAAAAAAAAGAGTAATAAAACAAAACAAAATGCTTTTCAACTTTGAAGAAAAAACTTGCTTAATCATCATGGTGGGTAGGTTAACAATAAAAGGATGGATTAAGAAATATTAAGATCACATTTCTGGTCAGACTTGGTGGCTCAGCCTGTAATCCCACGCTTTGGGAGGCCTAGGTGAGTGAATTTCCTGAGTCCACGAGTTCGAGACCCGCCTCGGTAACCGGGCAAGAACTCATCTCTATAATAAATCAAAAATTAGCCAGGACATAGTAGCATGCGCCTAGTTCCAGCTACTTGGAAGGCTGAGCAGAAGGATCGCCGGAGCCCAGCAGATCGAGGCTGCGGTGGCCGGGAGCAGCCACTGCACTCCAGTCTGGGTGACAGAGTGAGACTCCAACTCAAAAAAAAAAAACAGAAAGATTACATTTCTTTAGTTTCAGTTTTAAGTTGCACACTATTTTGAGTAGCATGATGACCTCTTCAGCCAGGGACTTGATTCATCCATGCGTCCAACATCCCCACCATGTCCATGCTTGCTGTCCATTAGTTGCTGAGTAATCATCTGTTTTATCAGTTACACTGTCATGGTAATGCAGTGCTTGTGTCCACATAACTCTTATTTAATTTCATAGTGGTCCCAAAGTGAAAGAAGTGTGAAGTGGGCAGGTTGGGTATGCAAAAAAGAGCCATGGAGTGATTCCTTTAAGTCAAAAAATGAAAGTTCTCAATTGAAAGAGCAAAACAAAACAAAACAAAAAAACAGAAAGATCTCCTTTTATAAAGGCTGTGAGGGAGAATCTGTTCCTTTACTCTCTTCTGGCTTCCAGTGGTTACCAGCAATGCTTGGTGTTCTTTGATTGAAGACATATCACTCCAGTCTCTGCCTCTGTCTTCACGTGGCCTTCTCCCTACATGTCTGCCTGTGCTGTCACGTTTCTGTCCTCCATGCTTGTCTCTATACTCAAATCTTCCTCTTCTTCTAAGGACAGCAGCCACTGGATTAGGGTTCACTGCAGTAAGCCAGTATGACTTCATCTTAACTTCATCACATCTGAAAAAACCAATTTCCAAAAACAGTTACATTTATAGGAACTGGTAGTTGGGTTTGAACATTTCTTTTGAGATGAGACAGTTCTGCTCAAAATAAAGGGAAACTAGGTGCCACACATACAATATTCACTGTAGCCCAGGACACGACACACCCACTTTTTCTTTCCAATTTCTCTACTAAATTGTTAAAACCAACAGGACTCCTTGACACCTCTTCAGGCTTCAGTGCCCTTGTCTATTTAGTAATAAGGTGGACCAGATGATTTCTAGGGTCATTTAAATAAGATTGTATAATTCATTAATGCAATGTGTTTAGCAATTCTCTATCAGACTGTATAAATGTATACAAATGTTAGTATAAATAATGGTGTCAACTTTAGTCATATTTATAATTCTAGAAACCTTTGAAATTAATTGTGCTTGAATTAGAGTCACAAAACCACTAGCCATTGTAGAGTTTAATCATGCTGTAGTCATCTATTAAATTATACCAATTACTAGGAACATATAAAGTTGCTATATAATACTAGGACAATTTTTTTTCTTGATATAGTTCCAATAAAATAATCACAAATACATTCATTCTTCAGGGTTAGTTTTGAGCAAATTCTTGTTTTAACCACCTATCTCTGATAATTCATGTAAAGGACAAATATTTCTGTCTATTTTGACAATAATCTAAGTCTTCTTCTATGTTATAGCTGTCTGTGTAATACAACCAACATTTTAAATTGTAGTCGATTCCATTTTCTTTTTGTTGTCAGGGAATTCACATAAGGTCATATGAGTTCTGTGGTAAATTTCTTCTGAGTTCATTGTACTTCCTTTGACTCCACTGTCCCACTTATGTAATTTTTAAAAGCCAATTGAATTGTTTTTGTCGTGTTTTTATATTTATACTTATAATCTGTGCAGTGCCTCAGTTATAAAAGTTTTCAAGTACTTTTCTTTATCTTATTTTATGTAAAATGAAGAAAACAGGTATGATCTCACATATAGGCTGTAAATTTTGTCCACACACAACTTTAATATTTGAAAGATTTTGTGTGTAGGGTAGGGATATTACTTTGACAAAGTACCAATCATTTTAGTCAGTGGGTTATAATGTTCTGCATGTTCTGCATGTGAAAGAAAATGTGTTTGGTGATATTTTATCTTGGCTTTTATGGTATCTGCATAATTCCTTTATGTATTTTGTGAGGATGTTTAAAATGTCAACATCAAAACAATTTGTAAAAAAGCAAAATACAGAAAAATTTAAAAATTAAAAATATTGAATACTAGTTGTTGACTGAATATTTTGATGTTTCATAATTACATTAAATTCAAAAAAACTGGCAGAGAAAGATTTTACTGGTCAGGACTTTCTGTGTTGCAAGTGACAAACACTCAGTTCCAACGGTCTAAAGCAAAGAAAGGAAAACTTTTTACTGAACTATGAGATTCGTGTACAATGGGTTTATCAAAGTGCATCTAGGGCTTCAGATAAATTAGAAAGTCTCTCCTCTCTTTCTCTGTCTCTGTCTCAATCTCCCATCAGTTTTCTTTTTAATATTTTAGAAAAGTTAGTTCACCAGCAGCAACTGACAGTCTTGCAATTCATTCTTCCATGATTACTGATGGGAACAGCTTATTTCTGTCCTGAAAACAATCCAAATATCCCAAATTCATTCTTGTTTACCAGCATTGAATTGTGTGGCCTCTTCTGAAACCCTGCAGAGATCGCATACACCTTGAACCATAAGAGGTAAGCTGGTGCCTTTAACATGTTTATTTAATAAGGATATTAATAAAATGAAAGCGACCATCATGTATATTCACATGATGGGCCTGCATATTCAAACTCAAGTTTTCCAATTCTAAAAACCTATCCTTTTTTTTTTTTAAGGGATACATGTTGAAAATTAAGAATATACTACTTTAAAAGTTATCAAAAAAGCATGGATGTTCATCTTTTCCTGGACAAATTACCTAGTTAACATTATGGAGTTGTAGTCATTCTGAGTATGAGTAATCTATTGCTTTATCAATCATCTTTACTTATTTATTCTGGAGAAATTGTTAATGGTATTCATAAGAACAGTAAAATCAGTTCATGAATTCATTTAACTTAGCTGGTATAATTTTTAAATACTTTCAACTAATGTTATATAAGTGCCTAAGGATTGGCAGAGAAGAGAAAACATACAAAAATTCAGAAGAAGAGGGAGGCAATAGATTTTAGGGGCAATTGTGGAAGATTTCCCAGGAGAATGTATGTATAAGGAACATTAGAATACATTGAAGATGACGGAAAGGGAATAGCATGATCAAAGTTGGCAGAAAGTAATGGCCCAAGAATAATTGGACAAACAGACTTCTCTGGGGTTCTTTTCAATTGTCTCATTAACACAAATCATTTGTACAATAAATATTCTAAGTCACATAATTTTAATTTCCCTCATAATGCTAAGGATAATCTATCACAGTTCGGTATGTGAACCATAGGGGTAGCTGGTGCATTTAACATCTTTATTTAATAAGGATATTAATAAAATGAAGATGACCATCCTGTATAGTCACATGGTGGGCCAGCATAATAAACTCAAGTTTTACAGTTTTAAACCTACTCTTTTTTTTAAGGGACACATGTAGGAAATTAAGAATATACTATTTTAAAAGTTATTTTTTAAAAAGCATGGAAGTGCATCTTTTCCTGAACAATTTACCTAGCAATCAGTATGGAGTTATTGTCATTCTGAGATGAGCAATCTATTGGTTAATCAATTATCTTTACTTATTGATTCTGGAGAAATTATTAAAGGTATGTATAAGAAAAATAATATCAGTTCATGCATTCATTTAACTTAGTTGGGATAGTTTTTAAACATTTTCAACTAATGTTATATAAGAAGTGCCTAAGGGTTGTCAGAGAAGAGAAAGCATATAAGAATTCAGAAGAGGAGGGAGGCAACAGATTTCTGAGGCAATTGTGGAAGATTTCTCAGGGATGGTAACAATGTATGTGTTTGACAAAAGTAGCAACCTAGTTTAGCATAAGGATCATTAGGATATACTGTACATATATGATCAAATTTGGCAGAAAGTAACGGCCCAAGAAACATTAGACAACCAGACTTCTCTGGGGTTCTTTTTGACTGTCTTGTTAAAACAAACCATCAAAAAGAACCCCAGAGAAGCCGAGCTCAGTGGCTCAGCATGTAATCCCGCGCCTTTGGGAGGTTGAGGTGAGTGGATTGTCTGAGCCCGTGGGTTTGAGACCCACCTGGGCAGCGAGACCTCATCTCTACAATAAATCAAAAAATCAGCCGGGTGTGGTAGCGTACATCTGTAATTCCGGCTACTTGGAAGGCTGAGGCAGAAGGATCGCCAGAGCCCAGCAAGTCAAGGCTGCGGTGGCCGGGAGCGGCCACTGCACTCCGGTCTGGGCGATGAAGTGAGACTCCAACTCAAAAAAAAGGAAAAAGAAAAAACCATCTGGAAAATAAATATACTAGGTTACATAACTTTAACTTCCCTCATAATGCAAACGATAATCTATGACAGTTTGCTATGTGAGATGCACTGAATTAATCATTTTGCATAGATGAATTTCTTTAGTCTTCACAATAACCCCATGGTGCAGACTCCATGATGCCACTTAAGGGACACTAATCAGAGACTTTTATCAAATATGATCTGGACGTTGTTTAAAATGCAGATGATTGGGCTTCATACTACACAGTGTGAAGGAACTTAGCATCTGAACAAGATTCTCAGGTGACCAATTGGTGAATTAATTTTTTGAGAAGCTCTGTGGTCCAAGCACTATTAATATTGCCATTTTTAAGAAATCTGACCAACCACCGACAGTTTATTCAAGATCAGTCAACTAAAAAATGATAGAACAGGTTTCAGGGGAATTTGGCCAAGCTCTTAACCACCATTCTGGCAACTTTTTCTATGATTCTATGATTCTACCCTGTGGATATATAGGGGAATAAAGTTGGAAAGAGAAGCAAAGCAGGGTGGAGAAAAGATTGCATTGCAGGCTATGGAAATCAGTCCTGGGAAAATGGATGTTTTAAAATTATTAAAAGAGACAATAGCAGAATATTCTATGGCATTCAACTAAGAAATGTTGAATACATGGGCAATGAGAGTAATTTTTATTAAAAGGGTAGGAAACTATCTCAGGAATGCAAGGAGTGATTTTTCAGTATAGGCGACAAGAATGAAAGACCGAGGAAGCAGCAAGAGTGGGGCACATCCTCTGTGTTATAATAATGTTTTCTCTCTTATATGACTGTTCTGTTGATTTTCTATAGTTGTTACTAGGTTTATATAAGACGATCTGAAAAGCAGCTGGATCCTAGTAAGAATGGATTAAATGGGTCAGGACGCAGGGCGCCAGGTCGGGCACGGGGGGCGTGGTGCTGCTGATGTTCTTGTGTGCTGTGGCGCGGGCGTAGACTCGGGACCCCCGGGCCCCCCCCGCCCTGGCGCTTCGCGGTGAGGATTAGCGCCCCAGTCCCCCTGGGCCACGCGGGTGCCCACTCAGTATGTCTGCAGCGACCAGGGTGGCTTCAGCCTCTCGCGCCCTGCGGCCCTACCTGCGTCTCACGCGACTGGAGAAACCTTCGGAACCTGGCTGTTGGACCTGCGGTTCACCTGGAGCCCTGGTTTGGCCAGGTTGCTTTCCAGATTGGTGCATGCTGTCCCCTTTTGGTACTGGAGCCGTTCTATGCATGCAGCTGGCTGTACTCCTTAATGGCAGGTGGATGCGGCACTATGTTGAAAGGAACTGGAGAACAGCAAATCGCCCAAGAGCCGCTGGGGACATTTCAACTCTTCTGTCCTTTGTTTTTCTCGGAGGAAGCTGACCTTGGCATAGGGTATGTGTCTGAATTGCTCCATTCTAGCTCTGGGAGCAGCGTCCTAACTACTTGTGGTCACCTACCCACTGATGAAGAGAGAGACGTAGTGGCCTCAATTAGTCCCGGGGTTGACGTCTGAGTGAGGCGCGTTACTTGGCTGGTCCGCCATGAAGAGTTCCTGTGAGCCATCCATTTGCCTATCTCTTTATTTTCTGGAGTCACATGGACACTCATTTATGCACTGTGTATGCCCATCAGGACAAAAGAGACGACGCTGTGATCGGCCTGAAGTCCACGGTGCTGTGATTTGGGGAGGACACCAAGCTCTGACTGGGTGACTTCGTTGCAGTGGTTCTGGGAGCCCCGGGCCTGGTGGTCGTGAACTCCTGCCAGACCGGCCCCTCCTATGCCGCGCTGGGCGCTGTGGGTGCCCAGCTGACTCACCAGATTTACACTCTGGACAGCCACAGACCTGAGGATTATTGGGATAAATTTACCTTCAATCAAACTCTAGATCTAATGGTTTTTAAAGGAATTTTCTAAAAAGAAAAAAAGAATTTATTAAATGCTAGCGATCATTATTATTCTTATCTCGTAGAAACCTTTGATCAATAAGCACCCTTACTTAATAGATAATAAATCCAATCTAATTCTTCTCCAGAGAGTTTTTGGGGGATGAAGAAAGAAGGAAAGAGCAGTATGAAACCGATGCAGAGAGGCTGAGATGCAAAACAGCAGAGTCAGTAGTCCAGGAGGACAGTCAGCAGGGCTACTGCAACAGCCAGTGAAGCATGGAAGGCTAGCCCCATTCTCCCCAGTGTGTGATCATTGAAACCGCATTGATTGCTCTTGTGCTTCCAGTGTATTCTCATGGCCTAAGACCTTTGATGTACACTGACAAATATTCTTAGTTGTACCTGAGTGTTGCATAATATTTTGCTTTGCAGTATGAAGCCATTTTCAGGAGAACTTTTAATTTGTATTTGGCATATAGGAACATATCTGGTTAATTGATGTTTTTATATGTATATCTTTTTAAAATACAATTTTCAATATGTTTAAGTTTTATGTAAACAGTCTTATATTATCTATTCATATGAATAGTTTTCCCTCAGTATGTTTTTTGTTTGTTACATTGTACTGGCTGTAGAGCTCAATTCAATGTGGAAGAGGAGTAGTGACCATAGAAATTCCTATCACATTCTTAAATTTTAAGGCATTTCCCTGCCTTTACACTGTTAATTTAAATTTCCATATTTTTTTTAGACTTCTTTACCATATCAAGTAATTTGTCTTCTATTCTTTGTTTGCTAAGGGCTTGAATCCAGAATCAGTAATCCGTACTGAATTTGATCAAATGATTTTTCTGTGTCTAAGATGTGTCATTCTTCATTAATTCTCAGTGACATAAAGGAGTTAATCTTTTTCAGTACTTCCAAGATGCCACTTCTGTGTCTTTTGGCTTAAAAAATTTCTGATGAGAAGTCTGTTGTTCTTCTTATCTTTGTTGTAAAGTGAAATAATCATTACATATCCAATATCTTGAATATTAGTATTATACTTTAAACGTATTTCTGGACTCAATGTTTTGCATATTGTACTAGAAATTTTGCTTGTAGGTTCTATATTTGTTGATTTGAATTTTTCTGTTCCTTGTTTTTCTTGTCTAATTCTTTATAAAAAGTTATTGTATTCTTCTCATGAATAATCTAAATCTCCCTCACGAATAGTATTGTCAAACATCATTCTATTTACATGCTTATCTTGCACCCATATCTGTTTTTATTTATATAAATGTCTATATAATTATTTACTCACATTTATTTTTATTTCAATTATTGAGAGTGTGTTTACATGGGATGAAGTCCAGTTCTTTTGTAGATATGTTTTACAAATATTTTCTCTACTTTTGTGGTTTATTTTTTTAAGTGCCTTTTAAGAAACCGAATGTCTTACTTTTGATGAAAACCAAGGTATCTTGAAGAAAAATTTATTTTGTATCCTGCCTAATAAACTTCGCCTTACCTGAATTTCCAATATATATTTTTTAAATTCCTTACAGCATTAGGTTTTACGCCTAGGTCTTTAATCATTTTTAAAATATGATTCAAAATAGGGGGCAAGATACTTTTTTGCATAAGATATACAATTTTTCCAAAACCATTTATTGCAAAAGCTGAAATCCCTTCAAAAGATGGGTCAATTTCTGGACCCACTATGTTCTTCTGATAGTCTAATTACCAGTCTTTTTCTTTTAATGAAATTCATTGCTTTCCTAGTTAATTAAGCTGAAAACTTAGATTTTGATTTATCGACATCTTTTAGATATACATTTTAAAGTAAAAAAAAATGACTTGAGCTTTGTCCCACTAAGTTTGTATTTTATGTTTCCATTTGTTCAATTCCAAATATGTCCCGAATTTTCTTGTGATCTCTTTTTGACATGAGGTTAATTTAGAAATATGTTCATTTTCACAATTGGAATTTAGAAAGATACTTTTTAATTACTAATTTCTGCTTTAATACATGGTAGTGAGTAAATTTACTTTGTGTGATTTTAATACTTTAACATGTATTTACATTAGTTTTATGGTCCAGAATATGATCTATCCTGACATATGCTTTGTGTTTACTTTAAAAGTGTGTTTACTATTGTTGGACAGGTTATTCTCTAAGTTAGATTACCTTAATTTAGTGTTTTTCAAGTGTTCTATCTACTTACTGTATTGTTGCCCAATGTGTTTCGTTGGTTACAGAGAGAGGAGTGATGAAGTTTGACACAATATTTTGGGGTGTCTTGTTCTTATTTATTTATTTATTTATTTTTGAGTATGTGACATATCCTCAGAAGAGTCACTTGCAGGAAATGTTATTTCTTTTCTAAATTTTTCAATTTTCTTTTTTATAATTTTATTTTAAAGATGTGGGGTACAGAAGGATTATATATACAAATGGTCATTGTACAGGTCCCTTTCATTTCTACCAGTTTTTGTTCTTATGTATTTTCAATATCTGTTGCTGTGTGTAAACACATTTAGAATTGTTAGTTGAAAGGGTAAAATTGGTAAAGTGAAAATGGAGTTGTATCTAGAGTGCAGACATTTGAAAGCAGCCATATTTTTTAAAAACTATGTAGAGTACAATTAAGGATTAGGTAGAAAAAGGTCATCACACAGGTACACTTTGGGGCTCCCTTTGGTCTCCACTTCATCTGGTTTGGGATCAGGTACCCTTGTTGATGTTAACTGCCACATGCTCCCTCCCCTGTCAGTGTGCCGCTGCTGGCAATCTTTTTCTTATGATATATGATAATTGTTCTGGGTCTGCTTATGAGTGACAACATGTGGTACTCAGTTCTTTGTATCTGGGATAGATCACTGAGTATTATATACTCTAAATCCATCAAGGGTGCTGTGAAGTCCACAATTTTGTCTTTCTTTATGACTGCATAATATTCCATCATGTTATTTACTGCATTTTAAAAATTCACATTTTCAATGGGCAGCACCATTGCTTCCATGTTTTTCCTTTGTGAATAATGCTGCAATAAATATGCTTTACTTTTTGATTAATGCTGCAGTAAATGGTTTGCAGATATCTTTTTTATACAATTATTTGAGTTCCTCTGGGTATATTGTCAGAAGGGGAATTGCTGGGTTGTATGGAAGGTCAATTTTTATAGCTTTTAAGAATCATCACACTCCTTTCCACCGATGGTGTACTAGTTTACACTCCCATCAACAATATGGAAGCATTCCCTTTTCTCTGCCAGAATCTGTTGTTTTTTTGTTTTATTAATTATGGCCATTCTTACTGAAGTTAGGTGGTATCTCAATTTTGATTTGCATTTCTCTGATGATTAGTGAGACTGGACATTTTTCATGTGTCTGTTAGCTGCTCATATATCTTCTTTTGAAAAATGTCTATTCGTGTCTTTTGTCCATTTTTTAATAGAGTGCTTTCATTGTTGTTTTTTGTTTCTCCTTTTGGCACATTTAAGTTCCTTGTAGATCCTGGATGTTAGGTCTTTTAAGATATACAGTTGGCAAATTTTTTTCCTATTCTGTGGGCTGTCTCCCCATTCTCTTGATGGTTTCTTTGCTTTGCAGAAGCTTTTCAGTTTGATGAGTTCCCGCTTGTCTATGTTATCTCTTCTGGCGTAGGCATCTGGGATTCTGATCGGGAGTCGGTTGCCTAGTCCAATGTCCATAAGGGTACCTCTTGTGTTTTCTAAGATTCCTCTAGTATGCAGTTTTACATTTAGGTCTTTGATCCATTTGAGTTGATTTTTGGAAAGAGCCCATTTTAACTGAATTTTTTTCTTCTTCTTTTCACATGCTTTTCTAGTTACTTACTGTGCTCCACACACACTCTGTCCTATAATCATTAGTCAAGGACAAACCCAGTTAATGAGGGTTATTGATAATTGTTTTGTAAATTGTGTATTTTGTACTAATTATTCTTTCATTCTAAATATCTTTTTCCCAGAAATGCAAGACCAAGATAACCCCACCTATTGTAATCAGTCTCCTATGACTGCCACCAGCCAACCAATGGAATCACAGGACTACTTACTTGCCTGGACAAAGGCAAAGAAAGCAAGATTGGTGTTATCAACACCCAAGAATGCAGTTGGTGAAGATTTTTACTAGTCCTACTTCATTATAAAAACTTGTAAAACCCTCTCTGCTTAAAGCATATGCCATGCTTGCCTGTGAGCCTTGACCCCATGTGTTGTGAAAGGTGGATAATAAACTTATTTTTCTTTTTGCAAATCTTTGTTTAATTCCCATGGCACTGATTATCTTGCCTCAGTTTATCTTTAAATTAGTCTTGAGGAATTGAACCTATTATCATTATATAAAGTTTTCATTGTCAATGATGTATTATGTTATTCATGTATGTATACATGAAGTCTTTTTCCTTGTTTCTTATTTTTTGAGACAAGGTTTCACTTTGTTGCATAGGCTAGAGTGCAATGGCATAAGCATGGTTCACTATAGCCTCAAACTCCGGGACTCAAGCGATCCTCCTGTCCAAGCCTCTCAAGTGGTGGGACTGTAGACACCCACCACCTTGCCTGAGTTTTTCTTTGTTTTGTAGAGTTGGGTTTCACTTTGTTCATTATCCTGGTCTCGAACTGTTCACCTCCAGCAATCCACCTAACTTAGGCTCCCAAGATACTGGATTGCAGATATGAGCTACAGTGCCTGGCTCTATTTATTTCCATTTCCTCCCCTTCATCTATGGGGTATTGCTCTTTCTGCCCTTTCTGAAATTTCCACCATCCCAGTATTTCATGAATAGGTACTGCTTGTCTCTGATATATTGCCACTGTCTTGATAATATAATCATCTGGGACTCACGCAGGCAAATAAATGAAATAAATACATTTTTTTTGTAGATGTATGCTTTTGTCATTCATATTTCCTATGTCCCTGGGAGTTCAAGGTTTTGTATTCTCTTTACGTAAGGACCAAACTCGCTTCTGGTTCTGAATGTTATTATATTACTGTATCTTTCTACACATCTCTAAAACTGGATTCCGGCTTAGTTCATGCTGAATAACAGCTACGTGGTGCATATCACCTTAATTTCATTTGGATCATCTGAGTTTTTGAGATGAGAACTATAATAAGTCTATTACACAAGAGAAGACACAGGTTTAGTGGATATAGAGAACTTGGCTAGGTACATCAACGGTAAATTGTGGGTGTGCATTTCAGAACCATGCCTTTTTTCTCTGCATTCAATAAGACTTACTGATTACTACAAATGCCAGGCACTGTTCTTCTATATGATTTACAGGTATGTTTAGGAAATATGGCAGTGAACAATAAAGAAAGTATCCTTATCCTCTAGTAGGGAATGTAGGTGAACAAAAATTAGCAAATATATAAATACAAGTATAAATATATAAGTGAAAATGAAGTGAATGGGTAAAATAAATACTATGTGGGTAAGTAGTACAGAGAAATGGAATGCAAGGAAGGGAGATGAAGTGTATTTGCCGGTGGGGGGAGGTTGAACTTTGCAATCATAGTTAAGGTGAAATTTAAGAAGGAATATGAAAAGTTCCTCAAAGACAACAATGTGTATTTCTGGGGAAAGAAGATACCAGGTAGAGGGAACTGCCAGATGGGAAGGCCATGAGGCAAGAACATCCATAGAGCACTCAGGGAACAGAATGTACATTAAATTGTTGGGGAAAAGACCATTTACTGTGGATAGTAGAAGAAAATAAAATCAGAAAGCAATTGGAGGACTGATATTATCAGGGGTTTAAAGGCATTTTGAGGCCTTGGATTATTTTATTTTATTTTTTTCTCATAAACCATAGAGAGATTTGAATGATAGATCTGACTGTATGTTTTGGCAGAAGCTCTCTGGAAGCCATGGTGATTAGATACTGCTGGAGAGTAAGGACACGATTGGGAAAAGTCATTGATTCAAAGAACTGATTTCCTAAAGCTTTTAGATCGGGAATTGCCAATGATAGGCCCACAGATCATTTTGTATGACCTCTGAGTTCATTTTATGAGCTAAGAAAGATCCTTACATGTTGAAAGGGAATTGAAGAAGTAGACACAGGAGGAAGAGGAGGAGGAGAAAAAAGTGATGCGGAGGAAGAGAGGTAGCCACAGACACTAGATATATACCACAAATTTAAAAATCTAAGAAATCTAGTAAATCATTGCCAAAAACTGAAGTAAAGTATCTGAATGATAATAGAGTTTCAACAAAATTCAAGGGAGAAATACATAAGTACCTTAGTTGCTTGAATATATTATAAAGTGATAGGTGTTGACAAGTATGTATGGCTTCATTCCCAAACTTCACAAAAAAGGCCATTCATTCCTTTGAGCTAATAGTCTGGATTCCAAAATAGTGAAACAAAAGACACTGTGAAACATGAACAATATAATAACATATTATATAGAAACAAGAAAATAATAACAGAAAATAACACAAAGATTTTTTATGGAACTGAAATATTTTCATGCAACTTACTAAATTTAAACTTCAGATCAACAAGTTGGGATAGGTAAATTTTCTTCTTTAGAAATGGTCATATCCTAAATCCTTAATGATTTATTGTTCAAGGAATAACATGTCTGTAATTTATTGTTTTATAATGCTTGACATGTGATCATATGGTTTCAGATTTTCTATAAACAATCTGGGTCCAACGTGTGTTTCAACTTATTTTTTTAATCAAACATAATCAAGAGTTTATTCCTTACTAAACCCTCCTAAAACAATATCAAAGAACTATAGTTAATGACATTCTTTTAAAACATTTCTGCTCCTGGAAAGGTTAGAAAGGGCTTAGATTACTTACTTATCTTTGTAAACAGAATTTGGGTCTGAGGCAAACTGTTTTGTGTTTTAATAACTTCAGCCTTATTTAGGATGAAAGTCCATATGTTCTCTGACTTACCATTAAAGAAATAGTATGAGCAGAAGGCTAAAAACAATTGTGTAGTATGTTAATTATGTCAATGTAATTTAAAAATAGATTTTTGTAGAAGTAAAATATAGGAAAATATTTTTACTGATCTCTGATCCTTGATTTCTGGCTGTTGGTTTTGCCTCTTTTGGTACAAAACCTCAGCACAAGAGAAAAAAGAAGCTGATAAACAACCCAAGAAACAAGTTTTAAAATAGAGGAAGTCATGTATAGAATTTTCCAAATCTCTTTTGTCATGCTGAAACTTCCAACTCCTAGGAAAAGATCGATGTTTTCCTGGTCTTAACACACAAGAGTCCAAGTTTCCTCTCTGGGGCATAAGAATACACAGAGTTTTTTTTAGTTGACAACAATGTGAAGGGAAGAGTGGACCTAACTGGCATGCTCACAATGACCACTTTTTTGTTGTTGTTGTTGATGAAAAATAATCATGCAGTACATTGCTCCACTATTAACTTGCAAAGAAATGATATATTTGCTTTTAGACATATTCTAGGAAGGCCAAGAAACTGGCTTCTTATCTATATCAGAGAATCTACTGGTGAATTTCTTTCCGGATAGATCAAAATTGATCTAGAATATGATCTTATATATTTGCATCCTTCAATACACCAAAAAACACACAAACACCTGGACTGCAAAGTTGAATGAGAAGAGAAAAGTGGTGTGATGCTACAGCAACAATCGGGGTTCCCTGCCCTGTATTTGAGGAGTCCGGAGCCCAGTGCCAATTCAGTCGTTAAAGAACTTGTCCTAGGCGGGAAGGAGTTCATTACAGACATGCCAGGATGTTAATTACGGGAAAGACTACCGGAAAAAAAATAAATAACACTTGACGTGTACACGATAAAGCCCCAGCACCAGCTCTTCAGTTCACAGCCAGTGTTCAAAGACTGGCTGGCCACAATCACATGGATCAACTGGGGAACGTGTATAGCTGAAGTGGTTTTATCTAATTGTAAAAAGAAAGGAAGAAATCTCGACTATTGGGAAGAGATTCATGGAGTACAACATCCAGTCAGGTCCAAAAACCGCGTCACCTCCCCGGAGCCCCTCCTGGCTGGGCTCCTGTCCCCCGCGACCAGGCGGCCGAGGAGATGGGAGAGATCCCGGGGGAGCCTGGAAGACCTGGGTTGCTCCTCGGCTGAGCTTGAGGCGGCTTCGCGCCTGTGACCCGGAGGACAGGGCAGCGACACTCAGCCACTGAGTGTCCAAGCCGGGCCGCCCTCTCCTCCTCCGCCCACCCCACCCAACCCCAAAGAAAGACCCGCCTGGAACCATCACCTGCGAGAGGCCGCAGGAAGTCCCGGGGTGAACAGGAGCTCAGGCGGTTGACGGTTCCTCGAGCGGTGGCCGTTGAGCCTCGTCTTGGGGCTCGGCTGGACCCACGCACCCTCCCTGACGCGCCCCCTCATGTCACGAGCCCCACTGAGACGTCACAGGCGCGGGGCTGGCCAGTGTGTGCTAGGCGAGAGAGGGGTTGGTCGCTCGGGACTCGTCTCCGCGGGTGACTCTTTTCTGGCGATCCAGGCCGCACAACCCGCTCGCCATGGGCAGTTTCCTCATTTTCTTACTCGTGAAGTTGGTTTTCTGGGCCCGCCGGCGACGCCGGAGACGCCGGATCCCAGCCGTCCCCGCCTTCCGCCAGGCTGCCCCGCCCGGCCGGGGCCCCCCCCGCGGCTCCTGAGCTGACCCTTTGCCCTGTTCCTGCCCGCAGGCTGCTGAGCCCGCATCTGGGTCGTGTGACTCCTCTCCCTAGACTCTACGTCGCCCGAAGGAGCGGAGTCCTCTCCCGCAGGCCACAGGCTCCTCTCTGGGGTCCCTGCCGTGTGAATCCTAGGATCAAGCCCAGGAGAAGAAACCGGCTCTATCGGCAGGGAACTCGCTGAAGTGTGGACACTGGACCTCCGCAAGGATCGCCCCTCTCAGCCGCAAGTATCCCCTCCTGCCTTCCCCACCTGAGCAGGTGGTCAGTCGCATGGAAATGAGACCAACCAGGCTCCCCCAGGGGATTAAAAGGAGGGACCAAGCACTCAAAAAGATGCTGAAAGAGGATAATACGGTTGTGAGCACAGAGCTGGAGGTCAAGAAAAGTGGTTCCCCTGGCAGAAGGAAGTCCAAGACAACATTGTGTGTAGACTCCCATCCTTCTTTTTCCTTCTTCGCCCCTCATCCAGTCCATTCCTCCATGTCCCTGTGACCCCTGGCAAGCCTATTCCATAGGAGTTTTTCTAGCATCTCAGTGAACACATCTGCTCACTTGACCTCAAAGCCCACTTTAGACCCGAGGTCATTAACACGGCAAAACTCCTTATCCAAGGCTTTGACTTTCAGATCCACCCCAGATTCTGGGTGAGTGGACTCTCATTTAACCCAATCCAAATTTATGTACAGTACAGTGGCACGGTGAAATGTCATCAGTCTGCATCTGCTCACCTACATTTATTTCTCCAGTCCCACTCCAACTTGACACCATCCCTTTGGCTGGAAAAATGCCGGTTAGCCCAAATTTAGGACACCCAAAGGGCAAGAGCAGATGCCTTGTTTCCCCAGTGTCCTGCTTTAGTAAGACTTTTTTTTTTTTAATCTCTTCTGTTGCTCAGGTTGTAGTGCAGTGGTAACCCCAGCACCAAGATGTAGGGCTCAGGCAATTCTTCCACCTCAGCCTTCCAAGTAGCCAGAACTACAGACATACGCTACCACACCCAGTTTATTTTTCATTTATTGTAGACACCTGGTCTCGCCAAGTTCCCTAGACTGCTCTTGAACCCGTGGATTCTGGCAATTCACTCACCTCGGTCTCGCAAAGTGCTGGGATTCCAGGCTGAAGACTTTTTATCATGGTTCCTCCAGTGATCACCACTCTAGGAGCAGCAAAACATTGTTTTCCAGGCCAACTTTTGACTCTCCTCCTTCCTAGGCTTTCATTGGTCTGTCTCCATTGGTATTTAGGAATAGTTCCTCATTGACACAGACCACCTGAGGCTCATTGATAATCATGGGTGGTACAATGGACAGTGTAGCACTGTGGGTTTTGGGGAAGCCCTGTAGTCTCCATTTGAGTGAAAACACCATGGGACCACCTAGCTAGGTTTTTCCTTGTGACTTTAGAGTAGGCAGTGTTGTTGATAACATGCTCGTGTTTGGAGACCCCTGGTCAGCACAACTACATGTGAAATAAAAATGAAGAGGAGCCACTGGGTCACCCTAGCATCTGCTAAGAGGTCAGGTGCGCCATTCCATGGATGACTCCTCTCACGGATCTCACTAATTAGAAACTCTCTCCACATATGGTTACCATGAAAAGACACTGGTCTATGAGAAAGGTACTCAGTCTCTTTAAGGTAAACTTAACATGCTCTAATTACATAAGTAACAAGCCCCAAACCTCAAGAGTTGTTTGTATGCATGTGTATGAATGTAAAGTGTGTGTGTATGTGAGTATCTGGCAGACCATGGGCATAAAAGTCAGTTGGGAGACACTATATTGAAGAAACTCCTTCACAGAGAGTTGAAAAGACATGCATATATTATTAGCTGGACATTTCCTGGCTTAACTGTTAACCTGAATGACAAAGACTCTGGGCCAGATCTCTCTTGACTTGAGACTGGGAGAAGGGTCATTGCTGTTTACAGGTGTTCCTCTTACAGATTTGACTCGATGGCTCCTTAGTTTCCCAGATGGGATGTGTACAAAAACTTTCTTCTAGTTCTTCTGTCTCTGTATATATGTCTTTGTTCTTTGACTCAACTGTGGAGGAAGAATTGACATGGATGAGGGCTGATGTGTTTTGAGTCAGATTTTATGCAAAACATTCTGTGTCCCAGGTACTAGGAAAAGGAAAGATGGTGTGAACCGCCCTTGTCTCTCCCTTTTATTTTCCCCCAATTTTTCTACATTTTTAAAACTCATTGGAGATGGCATCATCCCCAATGTGTGTCAGCAGACTGTTCTTGCTAATTAATTTTTAAAATGTGTTAATCAGCCGGGCTCAGTGGCTCAATCTCTAATCCCGCGCCTTTGGGAGGCTGAGGTGAGTGGATTGCCTGAGCCTGCGAGTTTGAGACCCGCCTGGGCAGCGAGACCTCATCTCTACAATAAATCAAAAAATCAGCTGGGCGTGGTAGCGCACGCCTGTAATTCCGGCTACTCGGAAGGCTGAGGCGGAAGGATCGCCGGAGCCCAGCAGGTCGAGGCTGCGGTGGCCGGGAGCGGCCACTGCACTCCAGTCTGGGTGACAGGATGAGACTCCAACTCAAAAAAAAAAAAAAATAAAAATAAATAAAATGTGTTAATGTCTTTTTTCAACTATCTTAGGTCTGTCAACCCTACTGATTTCCCACTTCAACCAGAAAGGCTACACTTGGCATCTATCTTCTTGCATCTCTGTCGATCATGTTTACTTTCATGTATTGATTCTGTGAACTTTTACATTTTGTCATGCAATTGCTGCAACGTATTCCACATTTTAACCACATGTTTACTCTGAGGTATAGCTATAAATGGTGTGCTCAGACAACTCAAAAGAGAGGTGTGATCTTCAGACGTGCGGTCAATTGAATAAAACTGAGGCTCACGGAATCAAACAACTTCTAAAATTTACCATCATGATACACATCTTGAGGACACATCAGCTCTCAGAAATCTCCCCAAGAGAAAGATAGAGACCAAGATATTCAGTGTCATTGGGTGTTGAGTGTCCCATAGATGAGCTGGGCTTATGATGACACCTAGTGACAGAATGGAGACAGTGACAGATACCCCATAAAGAGGTGGTAAGGCACACCATACATGTGAGTATAGTGTTAGACAGGAAAAAGAGGGTCCAAGGGAGAAAGCCCGAGCAAGATCTTGAATTGTGGATTTTTTCCTCCTGAAGATCCACTGCAGTCACAGTCAGGTGTCCAGTAGGCTGAGACTCTACACTTGGAGTGAAAATCAGGATGTCGAGTGTCATTGGGGGGAGGGCAACAGTGTGAATAAGCATAGATGACCAGAAAAATCCTAGAAGTTGACATGTGGCATGACTTCAAGAAAGGTATACACAGTACAGCAGATAGTACAGCTTTCCTTCATTAGGCACACCAAACTCTTGTCAGATCCTCTTCGAATGAGTTTTTTGTTGTTGTTCACAACACAATGGTGTGAATATTGCCAATATATGCCAGATTTCATTTTTCTTGTCTCATTTCACCAAAGACTCAGAGCAAGCCTTCGGTGTCAAAACTCCATAGTTTCAAGGTAGAGAGAGGTTGAGGGAGAGTGGTTGAGGACGTTTCCTTCATCTCACTCAGGTAGAAAGTGATCGGACCAGGACAGAAAACCAGGTCTGACTGTAACACAACTTCTCCCTTTGAACTTGATGCAGCAGTGCTTTCATTAAAGAGAATCACAGAACTGGAGTACGTATGTCCCTAGTGGGCATATTATTTGGTTGGAGGCAGTTTTAACATATAACAGTTAATCAGCATATTCAATATACCATACCATCCCCTATCTCCAATTAGAAAAGTGCAATAATATGGGTTGAATTACTAAAACAAATTAGCTCAGGGAAAAGTTTAAAGACCCCAATTATAATTTTTGAACATACTCTTGGCCATTTATTACTGGTACAATAGAGAGCTCTCATATCCTTGAAACACTGGTTTCACTGTACTAATTTGCTAAACTCTATATCAGTTTCTACTAAAACTTTATATATAAAATTTTGACATTACCCTAGTAATATTTATGGCTATTATAAAATACAGTTTAATAGTAGCTTCTTAATTATAGTGCTTTGTTAATATATGCTGTCAAAATCAATTATATATGTGTGAGTATATGAAATCAATGTTATATATATAATCACATTAGCTTTTAAAATGTACTTTATGCAGTCGCATAGGACAAATGAGAATAAGGCAACAGGTTTACTTTAAAGAGTCATAGTAAGACCACAAGTAGCCCCATGTACACCAGATTGTTTTTAATTTTCAATTTATTTTTGTTTAAGTGATCATGCATGTCCCTTTAGTTTAGTAACATAAGGAGCAAAGGAGGAGGCAGTTGAGAATGAGAGGGGAAAGAGTTAACCCCATTAAGATATATGTGAACTCTGTGAGGTTTTCAAACACAACTTTTTGAGACAACCTTTGAGATTCCTGAATACTTGTTAATATAAACTGAGAGTATTTAGAAATAAGCAGGGGACTTTTCTGAATTAAAAAATATGATAACTTTTGAGATTCTTGATTGCAATTCTATACTTGCTAAAGTTAATCTTGCTAAGTAGCTAAAGCTACTTAGATTTCAAAGTAGTTCATTCTAAGTAGTTTTTTTCTAAGTTTTTTAATGGTAGGTTCTATACTGTTGCTTATTAGGACTGTGTAACAGAAAGTGATCGGACCAGGACAGAAAAGTATCATACTATCTGAAACACCAAAGAAGTGGTCGAAATATATGAATCAATGCTTTTCAAGGCATTGTCAATCAGGCAATGGAGGGCTGTAATTTCTCGGAGTTGAAAAAAAATGAGATTAATGTTATGAATATTTCAGTCTACTTCTGAGGGAATTTCTCCACCATGCCCCAGCAAAGGCAAACACAAAAAGGTCCTGGTGCACAACCTGAGATGTATGCATATAGAATCATTAAAATACCTCAAAATATCCTAAAAACAATGCAGAATTAGAAAAAATGTGAACATGTACATATGGAACAATTTGGCATACATAACAATTGCTAGACTAAACCCAACATTATCAATACTGCCATTAAATATAAGTGACATAAACACCTCAAATAAAAGGCAGTAAAAAAATTTGATGAATAAGTGAAACCCAAATTTATCAGCCTCCTAGCTTTTTGTTTTCCTTAAACACAAAGCAATAAAGGAAAAAAGAAGGAAAATATATAAAATGTTAACTGTAAACAAACAAAAGCTGAAATGGCTTTATATATATATAAATATATTTCAGAACAAAGAATATTAACAGGAGTAAAAAGGTAATTTTCTCCTCATCAAAGTGTTAATTTATTAAGAGTACACAATATGAATGTTTATGCACAGAACGAGTTCAAAACATATAACACAAAACATAGCTGTATTGCTAGGAAATGTAGAAAAATTTATAATTTCAGAAAGATTTCAGTACTTCAGTAATGAATCCAATAATAGACAGAAAATCAGAAAGAAATAATTTGAACAACATTATCATCATGATTTAATTGATTTTGCTACAACACTCCATACAAATTTACAAACCATGGATCAATATAGATTATATTGTAAATCATGAAACACTGGTCTCATTAATCTAAAATTTAAAGTGGTCATGAGAAATTTGACTTCTTATTAAAAGTAAGAGGATTTGAATAATACAGAGTATGATCATAAATGTATTGAAATCAACAACATAAAGATCACTGGCAAATCTCCAAATATATGTAAACACATATTCTAAATAATGCACCTAAATAAATGCGAACTTGGTATATAATTTTCTTTTTTTTAAATTTATAAATATATTCTGCTTTTAAATTGTGGGATACAGTTGAGGGTTAGGTATACAAATATGTATCATTCAGACACCCTTGTTGATAAGGGGTGTCTCCCTGTCCCCAGACAGATATTGACTACCATTAATCCCACCTCCCTTCACTCCCTACCCCCCCCATAGTTTCCCACCACTCTCAATCCATTTCTTATAGTATTATGATAGATTTTCAAGGTCCACTATATGAGTGAGAAAACGTGATACTCAGATCTTTGTTTCAGGGAGAGGTCACTCAGTATTATAGGCTCCAGTTCCATCCAGGTTGCTGCAAAATCACGATTTTGTTCTTTTTTATGGCTGTGTAGTATTCCATTGTGTATATATACCACATTTTTTAATCCAGTCTTCTTTTGACAGACAGCATGGTTGGTTCCAGGTTCTTGCTATTGTGAACAATATTGCAATAAACATATGTGTGCAGGTATCTTTTTTATAGAGTGATGAGTTATTAAGGGTATATTCCTAGTAGGGGGGTTGCAGGGTCATATGGGAGGTGATACTTAGAGCTTTTAGAAATCACCACATTGCTTTCCACAGAGGTTGCACTAGTTTACACTCCCACCAACAGTGTAGCAGCATTCCCTTTTCACCAAATCCTCTCCAGCATCTGTTATTTTTTGAGTTATTGATAATTGCCATTCTGACTGGAGTTAGGTGGTATCTCAGAGTAGTTTTAATTTGCATCTCCTTGATGATTAATGAGGTTGAACATTTTTTCATGTGTCTGTTGGCCGCTTGGATGTCTTCTTTTGAGAAGTGTCTGTTCATATATTTTGCCCACTTTATAATGGGGTTGTTTGTTTTTTTCTTTTCAGCACCTTTGAGTTCCTTGTAGATCTAAGATGTTAGGCCTTTGCAGACATGGAGTTGGCAAATACTTTTTCCAAGTCTGTGGGCTGTCTCCCTGCTCTCTTGATAGTTTCTTTGGCTTTGCAGAAGCTTATCAGTTTAATGAGGTCCCACTTGTCTATCTTATCTCTTATGGTCCATGCGTTTTGGGTTTTGTTCAGGAATTGAATGCCAGTTCCAATTTCAATAAGGGTGTGTCTTGCATTTTCTAAGGCTCTTATGGTTTGAGGTTTTACATTTAGGTCTCTGATCCATTTGGAGTTAATTTTTGTGTATGGGATCTTGTTTGAATCTTCTGCATGTGTTCAGCCAGGTTTTCCAGCACCATTTACTGAATAGGTTCTCCTCTCTCCAGTGGTAGGTGGTGGGGGATTTGTTGAAGATGAGTTGGTTGAGAAATTGATGTTTTGCTTCTGAAATCTTAATTCTATTCCATGGGTCTATATGCCTGTCTCTGTACCAATATCAAGCTGTTTTGATTACTATAGCTTTATAGTAAAGTTTGAAGTCTGGTAATGTGATACCTCCTGCTGTGTTTTTTTGCTGAACATTGTTCTGGCTATTCTTGTCATTTGTGTTTTCATATGCATTCCTATATTGTTTTTTCTAGCTCACAGAAGAATGTTGCTGGTAATTTGATGGGTATTGCATTAAATCTGTAGATTGCCTTAGGTAAGATGGACATCTTCACAATGTTGATTCTTCCAATCCATGAGCATGGAATATTTTTCCACTTGTTTGTGTCATCATTGATTTCTTTGAGCAGTGTTTTGTAGTTTTCACTGTGAAGGTCTTTCACGTCTCTGGTTAGGAAGATGCCAGGGTATTTCAATTTTTTGTGACTATTGTGAATGGGATTGTGCTTTTTATTTGGGTTTCTGTTTGTTTATTATTGGTATAAAGAAATGAGATTGTCTTTTGCACATTTATTTTATACCCTGAGACTCTGCCAAAGTCCTTTATCAGTGCAAAAGGAGGCTTTTGACAGATTCTATTGGATTTTCATGGTACACAATCATGTCATCTGCAGAGTGATAACTTGATTTCCTCTTTTCCTATTTGGATACCCCTGATCTCCTTCTCTTTTCTGATTGCTCTGGAAAAGACTTCCAATACTATATTGAACAGGAGGCGAGAGAGTGGGCATCCTTGTCTTGTTCCAGTTTTCAGGAGAAATACTTCCAATTTTTGTCTGTTTAGGAGTATGCTAGCTGTGGGTTTATCATAGATGGCTTTTACTAATTTGATGTATGTTCCATGTATGCCTAGATGTTCGAGGGTTTTTATTAAGAAGGGATGCTGAATTTTATCAAAAGCTTTTTCTGCATCTAATGATATAATCATGTGGTTTTTGCTCTGACGTCTGTTGACATATGTAATTACATTTTTGGTGAATATGTAATTACATATTGTCTGGCGAATGTTGAAGCAGCCTTATGTCCCAGGGATGAAGCCTACTTGGTCATGATGGATGATTTTTGAGATGTGTTGTTGAATCTGGTTTGCCAGGATCTTGTTGAGAATTTTGACATCTAATTTCATCAAGGCATATTGGCTTGTAGTTCTCTTTCTTTGTAGTTCTCTTTCTTTACCTGGCTTGGGTATCAATGTGATGTTAGCTTCATAAAATGATTTGGGGAGGGTTCCATCTTTCTCAATTGACTGGAATACTTTCAGTAGGATTAGTATCACCTCCTCCTTAAAGGTCTTATAGAATTCTGCTGGAAAGCCATCTGGTCCAGGGTTTTTTTTTTTTGTAGGTAGTTTACTTATTGCATAGTCAATTTCCTTGACTGCTATTGGTCTATTTAGGGTCTTGATTTCTTCTTGTGTGCCCATGCACCTGTTGGTGGATACTTGGATCTGCAGATAGATTCTGAATCACAGTTTCCTTCCCAATTAAACCTCAAAACTGCAAAGTACAGCCCCTGATCCACTACCAGCCTCAAAAGTGAACAAAGTCAGAGGACCCTCATAAGAAAGAACAGAAGATTGAACAAAAAAAGTAAAAACAACACCCCCTTCCCAGAAAAACAGAAATAATGAAGGGGAGTGAAAGGGGGAGAGAGAAAAACCTACACAAATGAAAAAAAAGAAAAGAAGAACATGGGTCCCTCCCAGACCACTGGGAGGGCAGACACTGAGAAAACTGACTTCATAATGCAAACAATGAAGAGCCCCTGGAATTATTGGTCTCAAACTACAAACTTAGATATCAAGATATTAATGGAGAGATTAAAAAGAATTGAGGAGAGACAAGAAGAAACTAGAAAGGAGTTGATAACAGTAGGAAAGAATACTGTGAATGAAATAAATAACAAACTGATAAGCATGGAAAGCAGAATTAGCCAAGCAGAAGAAAGAATTCAGAGCTTGAGGACCAAGATACAGAACTAACCCAACATAGAAAAAAAAGCTTAAAAAGACAGAACAAAGCCTTCAAGAGATGAGCAATTACTTCAAGAGACCAAATTTAAGAGTAATTGGACTTCATGAAACAGAAAGAGAATCAGAGGCCACCTTGAAACAAACATTCCATGAGGTTATTAAAGAAAATTTCCTTCATCTCATCAGTGACATGAAAATTCAAACACAAGAGATTCAGAGAACCCCTGTAAGACAACAAATGAGAAGACCAACTCCCAGACACATAATAATTTGCCTAAACAAAGTAGGTAAAAAAGAAAAAATCCTAAAGGCAGCAAGAGAAAAAGGCCTGATCACCTATCATGGAAGACCAATTAGAATAGCAGCAGATTTATCTACAGAAACCCTACAGGCTAGGAGAGCTGGGAGCCCTATCTTCAAAGTCCTAAAAGATAAACAATTTCAACCAAGAATAATCTATCCAGCCAAGCTAAGCTTCTTCAGTGAGGGAGAATTAAAATCTTTCTCAGACATCCCATTCCAAAGAACTTATGCTGCCACCAGACCACCTCTACAGGAAACACTTAAGAAAGTATAAACACAGAAGAAAAGGAAAAAAGAACAACAACATTCCTCACAAGAGTACAGGAAAAAGAGTAAAACTCACATGAATCAACCCCAAAACCAAAAGAAAGACAACAAACTAAGAGGAACAACAACAACAACTTAATAAGAACCGTATGATAGGAATCAACTCCCACATTTCAATAATTAGACTGAATGTGAATGAACTAAATGCATAACTGAAAAGACATAGAATGGCAAAATGGATAAAATATCACCAGGCAACAATCTATTGCCTTCAAGAGACTCACCTCACTAGATAGGACACTCACAGACTCAAAGTAAGAGGATGGGAAACAAATTTTCAGGCTAATGGAACACAAAAGAAAGGCAGAGTCGTGATCTTAATCTCAGACAAAATATCCTTTCAGCTATCAAAAATTAAAAAAGATGCAGAAGGCCACTACATAATGATAAAAGGTTCAATCCATCAAAAAGAAATATCCATCCTAAACATATATGCATAAAACATAGGAGCACCAACTTTCATAAAGCAGCTCCTAGGTAAACTAAAAAAAGATATCGACTCCAATACCATCATAGCTGGGGACGATAATACCCCACTCACAACCCTAGACAGATCATCAGGACAAAAAATCAGCAATGAGATCTGAAACCTCAATGTGACTCTTGATCAAATGAACTTAATTGATACCTACAGAACCTTCCATCCAAAGACCACAAAATACACATTCTACTCATCACCACATGGAATGTACTCTAAGATTGACCACATACTTGGCCATAAATCAAGCATAAACAAATTTAAAAGGAATGAAATTTTACCATGCAACTTCTCAGACCAGAGTGGAATAAAAATAATCATTAACACCACCAAGGTCTCCCCAAAACCCACAAAGACATGGACACTAAACAGCATGATGCTAATCAACTCCTGGGTCATGATGAAATCAAAACAGAGATCAAAAGATACCTGGAAACAAATAAAAATGAAGAAACATCTTACTAAAATCTCTGGGACGCAATGAAAGCTGTAGTAAGATGGGAATTTATATCCCTACAAATGCACATGAAGAAAATGGAAGGATCACAAATTAACAGCCTAAGAAGCCACCTAAAAAAGCTGGAAAAGTTAGACCACAAAAACCCTAATTTCAGCAGAAGAATCCAGATCACCAAAATAAAAGCCCAAATCCAGGTCATAGAAGACAAAAAGATAATACAAAAAAATCAATGAAACAAAAAGCTGGTTCTTCAAAGGATAAACAAGATCGATGGTCCCCTAGCTAGACTGACCCAGAAAAAGAGAGAAACAGCCCAAATAAACACAATCAAAAACATAAAAGATGAAGTCACATCTGATCCTGAAGAAATACAAAAGATAATTAGAGACTACTAAGTACACTTGTATGGAAACAAACTTGCAAAGCTAAAGGAAATGGAGGACTTTCTGTCATCACACAACCTGCCTAGGTTGAAACAAGAAGAAATTGAGACCCTAAATTGACCAATAACAATCAAGGAAATTGACTACATAATAAGAAAACTACCTACAAAAAGAAGCCCTGGACCAGATAGCTATCCAGCACAATTCTACAAGACATTTAAGGAGGCGCTTATACCAATCCTACTGAAGGTATTCCACGTGATTGAGAAAGATGAAACTCTCCCCAAATCATTTTATGAAGCTAACATCACATTGATACCCAAGCCCGGTAAAGACCCATTAAAGAAAGAGAACTATAGGTCAATATCTTTGATGAACATAGATGCTAAAATTCTCAACAAGATCCTAGCGAACTGGATTCAACAACACATCTAAAAAATCATCCATCATGACCAAGTGGGCTTCATCCCTGGGATGCAAGGCTGGTTTAACATTCAAAAAACCATAAATGTGATTAAATACAACAGATGTCAAAACAAAAACCACATGATTATATCATTAGATACAGAAAAAGCTTTTGATAAAATTCAGCACCCCTTCTTGATAGAAACCCTCGAACAGCTAGGCATACAGGAAACATACCTCAAAATAGTAAAAGCCATCTATGAGAAACCAACAGTCAGCATACTCCTAAATGGACAAAAACTGGAACCATTTCCCCTGAAAACTGGAACCAGACAAGGATGCCCACTCTCACCCCTCCTGTTCAATGTAGTATTGGAAGTCCTGGCTAGAGCAATCAGAGAAGAGGAGGCAATCAGGTGTATTCAAATAGGAAAAGAGGAAGTCAAACTATTTCTCTTTGCAGATGACATGATCGTGTACCTTGAAAACCCAAGAGAGTCTGTCAAAAACCTCCTTACGCTGATAAAGGACTTTCGCAAAGTCTCAGAATATAAAATAAATGTGCAAAAGACAATCACATTTCTTTACACCAATAATAAACAAACAGAAACCCAAATAAAAAGCACAATTCCATTCACAATAGCCACAAAAAAATGAAATACCTTGGCATCTTCCTAACCAGAAATGTGAAAGACCTTTACAATGAAAACGACAAAACACTGCTCAGAGAAATCAAAGATGACACAAACAACTGGAAAAATATCCCATGTTCATGGACTGGAAGAATCAACATTGTGAAGATGTCCATCTTACCTAAGGCAATCTACAGATTTAATGCAATATCCATCAATTACCAGCAACATTCTTCTGAGAGCTGGAAAAAACAACATAGGAATTCATATGGAAACACAAACGACCAAGAATAGCCAGAACAATCCTCAGCAAAAAAAAACAAAGTAGGAGGTATCACATTACCAGACTTCAAACTTTACTATAAAGCTACAATCATCAAAACAGCTTAGTATTGGTACAAGAACTGGCACATAGATCAATTGAATAGAATTGAGAATCCAGAAACAAAACATCAATTTCTCAACCAACTCATCTTCAACAAAGCCTCCACCACCTATCACTGGGGTGAGGAAAACCTATTCAGTAAATGGTGCTGGGAAAACTGGATCACCACATGCAGAAGATTGAAACAGGACCCCTATCTATCCCCATACACAAAAATTAACTCTAAATGGATCAGAGACCTAAATGTAAAACCTCAAACCATAAGAACCTTAGAAAATGAAGGACATACCCTCATGGAAATTGGAACTGGTATCCAATTCCTGTACAAAACTTGAAACCCACAGGCCATAAGACATAAGATAGACAAGTGGGACCTCATTAAACTGACAAGCTTCTGCAAAGCCAAAGAAACCATCAAGAGCACAGGGAGACAGCCTACAGATGGGAAAAAGAGTTTGCCAACTCCTGGTCTGACAAAGGCTTAACATCTTGGATCAATAAGGAACTCAAACATGCTGAAAAGAAAAAAAACAAACAACCCCATTATAAACTGGGCAAAAGATATGAACAGACACTTCACAAAGGAAGACATCCGAGCAGCCAACAGACACATGAAGAAATGTTCAACCTCACTAATCATCAGGGAGATGCAAATCAAAACCACACTGAGATACCACCTAACTCCAGTCAGAGTGGCAATTATCAATAACTCAAAAAATAACAGTTGCTGGAGAGGATGTGGTGAAAAGGGAACACTTCTACATTGTTGGTGGGAGTGTAAACCAGTGCAACCTCTGTGGAAAGCAATGTGGCGATTCCTAAAAGCTCTAAATATCAACCTCCCAAATGACCCTGCAATCCCCCTACTGGGAATGTACCCTGAAGAACTCAAATCACTCTATAAAAAAGATACCTGCACACATGTTTATCGCAGCATTGTTCACAATAGCAAGTTCCTGGAAGCAACCATACTGTCCATCAAAAGAGGACTGGATTAAAAAACTGGTACAGCCGGGCTTGGTGGCTCAGCCTGTAATCCCGCACCTTTGGGAGGCTGAGGTGAGTGGATTGCCTGAGCCCGCGGGTTTGAGACCCGCCTGGGCAGCGAGACCTCATCTCTACAATAAATCAAAAAATCAGCCGGGTGTGGT
The DNA here is from genome assembly GCA_027257055.1 of Cephalopachus bancanus. Taxonomy (NCBI): domain Eukaryota; kingdom Metazoa; phylum Chordata; class Mammalia; order Primates; family Tarsiidae; genus Cephalopachus; species Cephalopachus bancanus. The sequence continues at coordinate 60,902 of JAPVLO010001831.1, read as the reverse complement.
AGTGCATGCCTGTAATTCCAGCTACTCAGAAGGCTGAGGCGGAAGGATCGCCGGAGCCCAGCAGGTCGAGGCTGTGGTGGCCGGGAGCGGCCACTGCACTCCAGTCTGGGCAACAGAGTGAGACTTCAACTCAAAAAAAAAAAAAAAAAAAAAAAACTGTGGTACATATACAGGATGGAATACTATGCAGCCATAAAAAGAACAAAATCATGATTTTGCAGCAACCTGGATGGAACTAGAGTCTATAATACTGAATTATCTCTCACAGAAACAAAGATCTGAGTATCACATATTCTCACTCATATAGTGGACCTTTAACATTCAACGTAATACTATAAGAAAATGACTGACAGTGGTGGGAAACTATGGGAGGGAGGGGAAGGGCGATGGGATTAACAGTAGTAAATATCTGTCTGGGGATGGGGAGACACCTCTTATCAACAAGGGTGCCTGAACAAAGCATATTTGTATACCTAACCCTTAACTGTACCTCACAATATCATAATAAAAAATATTGATTAAAAAAAACTTCATGAATAAAATTCCAAGTGTATATGAACTCAATGAACTCTATTACTAAACATTTAAAGAAAAACAATATAAATTCTATATAAAATCTCCAGAAAATTGAAATGAAGGGAATACATTTTAACTAATACTGTGGGACTAATAATAATCTAATCCCAAATCATAAAAATATATATAAGAAAAAAACTACAGAACAATCTCCTTCATTAACATGGATGCCAACTTTCTTAATACATTGTTACAAAATCAAATCTTACAACATGTATAAAGGGTAGCACACTGACCAAATGAGAATTATCTCAAGATTGCAAAGTTGTTCTCATATTCAATATTCAATTGATGGAAAGACAAGTCAGCAACATTCAGAGTAGGAGCCCTGGACCTCTATTCTCTCCATAAACACATTTATTCAGGAGCAACTCATGAGCAAATTTCTTTTGTGAGAAATCCAGAAGGCTATTTTTGCAAAGATTAGGGCAGAGACAAACTAAGTAATGTAGGGACAATAAAGCATCAATAGAAACAAAGAACTGGTTTACTGAACAGATAATCAAAAGCAACACATCCTTATTTAAAAAACTAATAAAATAAAATAAACGAATGAAGACAAAATAAATTAGAGTCAAGAATTCAATGAAATAAATGACCATAAATGTAACAGAAATTTTAAAAATATTGGAGGTCACTATGAATAATTATAACACCAAACTCTGGACAAACTAGGAGAAATTGATAAAATGTAAAAAACATACAACCTTAAAGGACTAAATATGAGACAAATCTATGCTAGTGTGGAGAATGAATCAGTGATCATAAAACTCCAACAATGAAAAGCCAAGGACTTTCTCAAGAAAGAAAAGTCAAGGACTAAATGGCTTCCCTAGAGTATTGTACCAAACATTTAAGGAATAAATGCTAATGTTATCAAACACTTTAAAAAAATTAAAGAAATAGGAATACTTCCAAATGCATATTATGGGATTAGCAGGACCCAGATACCAAGCCCAGACAAAGGTAACATAATTACTGAGCACTATGCTGGAATTTAGATATGAAAATTCTCAACAAAATGTCAGCAAACTGAATCCAGTAGCACATTAAAAGCATCCTACTCCATGATCAATTGGAATTTACCTCTAATATGCAAACATATTTCAACTATAGAAACAGTTGTGTGATTCATTATATAAACCTATTTAAAGTGACATGCTGACCTCAACAGAAGTAGAAGAAACATTTCACACACTTTGATAATGATAATTTTCAAATACTCAGAATATAAATAGGTACCTCAGAGCAATAAAGTCTCTATTTTTTAAAAAGCCTATGTCTGACATCATAATTAATCGTGAAAAGCTAAAAATGTTTGCATTAAGATTAGGAAAAGGCAACCGAAGCTACTCTCCAAGTTATATTCATCATAGTGCTGAAAATCCTAACCTAAGCAATTAGAGAAGAAAAAAATATAAAGTAAATACATATCTGAAAAAAAGAAGCAAGTTTGTTTCTGTTTGGAGTTGGCATAGTCTTACATATGTATACATGAAAGCAAACAGGCTCCATCCCCAAAATGGTGGTATTGATAAATGAATTCAGGAAAATTAAAAAATAATTTTAAAACATACAAAAATCAGATGTGTTTCTCTATGAAAAACATAATTTGAAAATGGCATTAAGGAAACAATCCCATTCTCTATAAAACTAAAAAGAATAAAATACTCAAAATAAATTCAAGTAGGAAAGTCAGAGAATTATACAATGAAAACTACAAAATATTAAAGACACAAACAAATAGAAGGACATCTTGTTTTTGGATTGGAAGACTTAATACTGTTAAAATGTTCATACCACCCAAAGCAATCCAAATGTTTAATGCAATTGCCAGCAAAATTCAGGAGGTATTTTTTCCAGAAATAAATATAATAAAGCTACATAGAGAGTAGATGAACATGAATGCCAAAACAATCTTGAGAAAAAGGAACCAAACTGAGACATCACACTTCTTGTTTTCAAAATATATTACAAAACTACAGTAAATAAAATGACATGAGCAAAGATAAATACAAACATATTAATTAGAAATTAATCTATGCAAGTATGGTAAACTGATCATAATAAGGATGTTAAGAATACTGTAAAGAAAGACAGCTTTTTTCAAATGGTGTTAAATAAAGTGTATGTCCAAAAATATATAATATTGAACCCTTACCCTACAATATAAATGACAATAGACAAGATGTAGAAACTTTGTAAATGTCCACCAAAACATAAATAAATAAAGAATAACAGAAAGGGAAACAGAGAAACAGCAACAACAGCAGCAACAACAGAAGGTATGTCCTCCCCCAAATATGTAATAAAGTGGCAAATATAATCACCAAAATACCACCAATTACTTTACATATAAATAACCTCAATGCACCAAATAAAACAACAATTTGTAAAGCATAGTTTTAAAAAACTCAGAGTTTATAAACTATAGTTTATAAATCAAAACAAAATGCTACTCAATTACACAATGTTTGTAAGAAAACCACTTGAAACATGGCTTAGGTAAGTTAAGAGTAAAAGGGTGGATTAAGAAATATTATGATAACATTTCCTAAATACTTAAAAAGCAAGAGTGGTTATTTTAATTTCAGATTAAGTGACATCAAAGCCAAGAAAACTACTAGGCATGTACCAGGAGAACCCTATAACCATTCAAGAAATTGAATTTCTCATTTTAAAATTTCTGAAACAGAAATCCCCTGGCCCATTGCATAATGAGAGACTTTTACTAAACATTTCAAGAACAATTGAAATCAATTTTACACAATGCTTTCCAAAAAACAAAATAGAAGGGAGGTGTCCCATTTAATTTTTTTAAATCAGAATAAAAAACAAGAAGAAAACCTTTTTTTAAAGAAATAAGGAAAGAAAGAAGAAGGAAATATGAAAAAGAAAGAAAAATATATAACAATATCTTTTGTGAATTTAGATGAGAATCAAACAAATGTAGTCCATTCACTCCAGCAATATATAAAGGAAATTATACAATAAACTTAAGAGGAATTTATTTCTGATAACAAGTCTGGAATATGTTACAAATTATTCAATGCAACTCCTTATATTAACAGGCTGAGAAAAAAAAAAATACCAACAATAGATGTAGAAAAAGCATTGGATGTAATTCAGCATTCATTCATCATAAAATCTGTAAGATAAACAGGAATATAGAACTATCTCTATATAAAACCTCCATAAAACCAGCAGTTAATAAGATATTTTTTTGTGAAAGACCAAATGTTTTCACTGAGACTAGGACCTAGATATGATTGTCCATAGTTACCATTCTTATTATGTATACAGCAGTGGAAACATGGAGACATAAGAAACAATTGGAAATTAAAAATACAATGTTTGGCAAATTGTAATAAATTTTTTATAAAAAAGGCACTGCAAAGCATTATGTAAATTGAGGAGAGATACACAAAAATTGCCCAAACTGAGAAAAACAACCACGTGTTATTAAAAAAAATCAACCATATTTTAACAAACTAGAGGAAAAGCATAACATGGATTTCATTAGAATTCAGAAAAGAAAAGATATTATACAGGAAAAATAATTTGAGGACATGGTTCAAATATGGGGAAAGATGTCAATTTAGAGATTCAAGAAGCAAACTCAATTGGATGAAAACAAATCTCTATCAATGCATATTTTTAAAAACTGCTGATTGTTAAGGTGGAGAAAAAATACTCATTTCAATTTTCTATAAGTGAATGTAGAAAAACAAAGATTTGAATAACTGCAGTTTTCTTATCAAAACCACAAAGACAGACAACAGTGGCATATTTTTAAAGTGCAAACATATGCTTCATGATGATGTTTTGCTAACATCAGACTGTAAACATGACAGTGTTCCTAAAAGATTATATTGCAGTGGAAACATTCTATTGCTTAGTGACATTGCAGATGTTGTAAAGTAGTAGTAGCATACATATTACTCCCATGTTTGTAATGATGCCAGTGGGAAGAAAAGTAGAGCACTGCCAGTTATTTAAAGGTACAGGATATATAATTATATGTACTACATAATACTTGATGGTGATTGTAAATGAATATATAAGTAGTTTATGTATTTACTGTACTATGGTGTTTGGACCATTTTGGAATGGACTCCTACTACTGACCTAAAACAAATTGAATGTAAAACTGCCTTAGTAGTCTCTTCAAGAAGTAGTCCAAACAAGCATTCATATCACAGTAGATGACAGCTTCATGTGTGTTAATTGCCACTGAATAATGTTCAGTGGGACAAGACACAGAGGAGGAAGATGGTGATATTGAAGATCCTGACCCCGTGTAAGCCTAGGATAGTGTGTGTATTTGTGTCATATTTGAATGAAAAGTTTTAGAAGTAAAAAAATAATTAAAAATGGAGAAAAGCTTATAGATTAGGGATATATCAAAAGAAAATACTTTTCTATATCTGTACAATGTGGGGTTAAGCTAAGTCCTATTTGGAGAGTTAAAAAATAATAAAATAAAAACTAGCAGTAAGCTAAAGTTTACTTATTACTAAAGAAGGAATAATATTTCTGATTAATTTAGTATAGCCTTGGTGTGCAATGCTTATAAAGTCCCCCAGTGGTATACAATAATATCCTAGGCCTTCATTTTCATTCTTGACTCACTCAAGGACTTATCCAGAGCAACTTCCAGTCCTGGAAACTTCATTGCTGGTAAGTATTCTTTATGAGTGTATCATTTTAAATCTTTGATAACATTTTTATTACACCTTTTGTGCCAGAGTTCAGCTCCTACAGAGTCCAGAGATTCCCAAAGGTGGAGATGGTGTCAGCAATTGTGAGAAAGAGAGAGAAAAAGAGACTGAACCTCTGTCTAGTGCAGAAGCCATTTATTGGGAATTACAATCAGTCTTTTTTCCCCAAGTTTTACACAGTCTCACATGTCTTTCACGTGAACACAAAGCCAGGATGTATGAGGGACGTCCCCCACCCATCAGATGTTCTTTCAGGTATGAGGAAGAAAATCCCATAACAGACATTAACCTTAATCCATGACTGCCTATAAACCCTTTTCATCCTATGCTAATTTATACTAATACCAAGTTAAATGATTCTATAAAAACTTAAATACTTACTTTACAACCTAAAGCGGCCCATCCCAGAATGTTCAGAATGTGGCCCACTTCAAAGTTCACAGTGGGCTACCTGCAAGTCACCTAGCCGCATTCTTTCAACAAAATGGCTGTCTGAACTTATATTCCTAAAACTATATTCTACAATTTACACCTTACTCAACTTCAATAAATCCTAAAATCACAACCCAGAAACCTGTGACCAATACTAAGGCTCTTAGATGTGATCTGGGTTTGAACTGTAAGTTGTGTGAAAGCCAAAACTGCAGTTTGTGGAAGAATGGGAGCGATGAGCTTCTAAAGTGAGCTTGTGTTCGTCCCGGTCTCAGAGTTTTTATGTTTTGAGCTTACAGGAGCTTATTCTGGTTAGAGTGCTAAGTAGAAAGGGGGAGGAAATGGGGTCAGAAGCTCCCAAACACATCCTAGTAGTCTTGGGGTCAACGACCTTTCCTGATCTCTAATGCTCAGTGGGCCTCTGTGGTCGGCTCCCTACACTTTTGTATACTCAAGTATGTTTAGATTCATAAATACTTAGTATTGTGTTGCCATTGCCTCAGGACAGTAACATGCTGTCCAAGTTTGGAACCTAGACCAATAGCCTGAACCACATAACCTGGTTTTGTAGCAGGCTCTGATATTCATGTTTGTGCAAGTGTACTTTCTGATGTTGCTCAATGATGAAATCACCTAACCATGCATTTCCCAGAAGGTATCATTGTGATTAAGCTACTCAAAACTATACTTAAATTGGAATACTTCCATCTTGTAAATGCAGTAAAAGTATCTTTCAGCATTGACATTTAATTAAGTATTGTCCAGTGAGGGGGACCTAAGAGAACTGGTTGCCAACAGGGCTGCTCTTGCAAAGAAAAAATGCCAGAGAGGGAAGCTAGCAATGAAGAAAGAGTAATGAAAATGGTCAGTATCTTGGTAAATATATACTAGATTCATTTTATTCTCTTAAGTTTTAAGAAACATACATGCTTGAAAATGCAAATATTGCTAAGTTTCCTATATGAGGGGACACACAGTATATACTGATAAGATACACAAGTCAACTCTAACATAAAATTGAAGTAGGATTTGAGGTTTAATTTTAAAAGATAAAATAACATGACTTCTAAAAAGACTGTGAGAAGATATATATAACTTTTATATCTATCAAGATACAGAAAGATAAATATATATGGATTGACATATACTATATATAGTACATATTTATATGTCTATATCTGTATATATGCATGAGTGAGAGGAGACCCCCCCAAAATATTTGAATTTTGTTTTGAAGGGTGGGTGCCATAGCACACTCAGAATTTTTCTTCTGAATCAAATGGTCAAACGAAGTTATGATCTGGAATCTTGAGAAGGTTGCATCTGATATGTAGAGCAAACATCCTGATTGTGGCAAATAAGTATTGATTCCACCACCACGGCAATGCACCTGCCAACACTGTGCTGAGTATTCAGAAGTTTTTGACAAAAAAGGGCTCCATTCCATGTCTCACCTTCCCTTTTCACCTGCTGTCCTGAACATCTAGTTTCATCATCTAGTTTGAGTTTCCTGAATGAAAAAAGTCCTCTAAGGCAAACGTTTCAGCAGTGTGAAAGAAGTCAAAAACAAAATTGGCAGAAGTATTAAAAGGCTTGAAAATTCAGGAATGCAAAAACAATTCAAGCAGTGAAAAAAAAGCATCTTGATAGCTGCATTGCATCAAAAGACGAGTACTTTGAAGGTGAATGAAGTTTAAACATGTAAGAATATATTGACAATTTTTTGTAAATAAATTTCAGTTTTTTGGTCCTCTTGTATATGTATTTATATTAATGTCCAGAGCAATACTAAAATATAACACGAATAAATACAGCCAAAATTCCAATGGAGAAATTAAAATGAACTACTAAAACCCTTTTAAAGTTTTTAAAAGGCAGGAAAAGAAGAACAAAAGAACAAAAATTAATGAAGACAAAAAGAATCACAAGTGAACAATAATTCAAACCTAAATGCAAACCTGTCAGTAATTACATTAATGTGGATTGCTTAAGCACATCAATTAAAAGACAGAATTTGTCAGATAAAATATTCAAAAATGAAGTAGTATGCTTATCAAAAATACAATTTCTATTTAATACAGATAGGTTAAAGTATGGGAAATTATTTGTCATGCAAACATGCTTAGTCTGTTCAGGCTATTGTAACAAAAACATTATACACTGAAGGGCATATGAAAAACAAACATTTGTTTCTCATGAATCCAAAGGCTGGGAAGTACTATACCCAGATGACATAGATTTTGTGTGTGGTGAGAGTTTGTTCCTCATATACGGCGGCTTCTACTAGCAACTTCATATGTTGCTTCACATACAATGTTCCCCTTACCCACAGCTTCAGTTTTATGTTGCTTACCATTTAGAGTAATGTGTTGAACTCTTCATCTGGGGACTTGATTCATCCCTGTGTCCCAAATCCCCACATTGTCTATGCTGGCCACACATTAGTGGCTTAGTAGGCATTTATTTTATCATTTAAACTGTCATGATATTGTAATGCTTGTGTTCCCATAACACTTTTTAATTTTATTCTGTCCCCAAAGTGCAAGAAGAGTGAAGCTAGCAATTTGGATATGCCAAAGAAGAGTTGTGAAGTGCTTCCTTTAAGTGAAAAAAATGAAAGTTTTGGACTTAAAGTGAAAAAAAACCCTGCATACAGAGGTTGCTAAAACCTAGTTAAGAACCACCCTTGTATCTGTGAAAATGTGGTGATGTCAAAAGAATTTTGGCCAGCTTTGCTGTTGCTACTTGGGCTATGAAGGGTGATATAGGGTTTAGCACTATCTATGGTTCCAAACAATTGCTGAGGGTCTTGGAACATATTCTCTCTAGACAAGTGGAGAATACCTAGTGGAAGGGTGAACAAGCAAGTTCTTCCGGCTGTATAACAAATTGTACCAGAGGAGAATATAGAATGTCAGCAATGATGAAAGAGCAGTGGAAATGGGCAGTATTTGGGCAGATGCATACTGGATATTTTTTCCACTTAAAACTTAAAAAAATACATAAACGTAAACAGCAAAATGGTAATGTTGTCTGTCTGTGAAGGGAGATTTCCTCCCTTGGGGCTCTTTTTAAAAGACACTGATGCCATTCAGGAAGGTGATAAAATGCCCAATCTCTTGATACTATCACACTGGGGATTAATTGTAGCATAAAGTATTATAGGGGAACACAAACATTCACACCAGATAATTTTGCTCCTGATTCCACTAAATTGTTGCCCTTCTCCCATGTAAAATACATAGACTTTATCCCAATAGTCCCAAATGTCTTCACTTGTTTCTGCATTAACTTTACATTGAAGCCCAAGGTCTCATCTAAATCAGATGAGACAAACTCATAGTAGGAGTCCTTCTGAGACAAATGGCTCTCCAGCTGTGAACCTGTAAAATCAAACATGTTATGTGCTTCCAAAATTCAATGGTGGTACAGGAATAGAAGACACATTCCTATTCCAAAAATTTGGAAAATGGAAAAAAGGACGGAGTAGCATATCTTGAGCAAATTTAAAATGCAACTGGGAAAACAACATGAAATCTTAAGAATTTAGAATAACATTCCCTGACTCAATGGTTTGCATTCTAGACACACTGGGTGGTGGTTAAAACCCTGAGTTCTGGGAAGCCATCCTTCATGGCTTTGGACAGGTTTCGCATGGAGGCTCTGAGGGAGAATCTGTTCCTTGTTTCTCTCCCACCTTCCAGTGTTTGCCCACAATCATTGATGTTTCTTGACTGGTGGACACACATCTCTAGTCTCTGCTATTGTCCTCACATGCCCATCTCTCTATATGTCTGTCTGTGCCTCCACATTTCTCTCCTCTGTGACCATCTCTGCCTAGATCTTCCTCTTTTTTTAAGGACACCAGACATTGGTTAGGGTCCATTGTAGTAACCCAGTAGGATTCATCTTAATTTCATTACATCTGACTAGACCAGATTTCAAAGAAAAAAAAAACACATTTATAGAGTCTAGGGCTTAGGATTTGAACACTTCTTTTGAGATGAGACGGTTCTACTCATCATAGAGAGAAACTGAATGTAGTAAAAACAGTGTTCATTGTAGCCTAGGAAGCAATACACTCAACTTTTGTTTTCAAATTTTCTACTAATTCTTTGTAACCAACAGGATTTCTGTACACTTTTTGAGGCTTCGGTGCCATTTTGTATAAAAAGTAAGAATGTGAACCCCATAATTTTGAGGGTTATTTCAATAAACTTCTGAGATTCTTTAAAAGAATGTTATTGTCAATTCTCTATCAGACTGTTAGAAATTTTAAAAAGATAAATACATTTAAATAATTGTTTCAACTTTAGTTATACTTACAAACTTTAGAGCAATTTTCAAGTTAATTATGTTTGAATAGAGTTTCAAAACCACTAGCCATTGCAGAGTTTCATCATATTGTAGTCATCTATTCAATTATACCAACTACTCAGGCAAATATATAGCTGTTATATAATACCAGTACGTTATTTTTTTATTTAAATATTTCACATAAAATAGTCACAGATATATTAATTCTTTAGAGCTGTTTTCAAGCAAATTCTTATTTTAATCACCTATCTCAGATGATCTGATAAATCTTATAAAGGACAAAAAATGTTTATCTATTCCGTAAAGAACATAAATCCACTTAAATATTATTGATGCCTGTACAGTACAGTCAACATTTTTATTTGTTGTTGATCCTATTCTCTTTTTGTTGTCAGAGAATTGATATAAGGTCTTTAGGAATTCTGTGTTAAATTTCTCCCCTGCTCATTATATGTCCTTTGGCTCTACTGTTTGACTCATGTAATTTTTGAAAACCAACTGAATTGCTTTTATAATTTTTATAATTTTAACAGTGCCTCAGTTATAATACTTTTCAAGCACTATTGCTGGCTTTTTAAATGTAAAATAAAAAATAGGCATGTAATATATATAGGCTGTAAATTCTGTCCATATGCTGCCTTAACTTTGTAAGAATATTTTTTCCCTTTTTTTGTGGGGAGAAATATTACTTTGACAAAGAACCAATCATTTTGGTCAGGTGGGTTATGTTGTTTTGTGTGAGAGATTAAATTTACTTAGTTTATATATAATATAGTATCTCAGCCTTTATAGTATCTGCATAATTGCTTTTTCTATTTTTTGAGGATATTTAAATGTGAACATGAAAAAAGATTATAAAACAACAAAATACAGAAAAAAATTTTAAAAGACTAAAAATAATGAGTGGTCGTTGCTGACAGACCTTTTTTTTTTTTTTTTTTTTTGAGTTGGAGACTCACTCTGTCGCCCAGATTGGAGTGCAGTGGCCGCTTCCGGCCACCGCAGCCTCGACTTGCTGGGCTCCGGCAATCCTTCCGCCTCAGCCTTCTGAGTAGCCAGAACTACAGGCATGCGCTACTACGCCCGGCTGATTTTTAAAATTTATTTATTGTAGAGATGAGGTCTCACTGCCCAGGCGGGTCTCAAACCCACAAGCTCAGGCAATCCACTCACCTCAGCTTCCCAAAGGCACAGGATTACAGTGTGAGCCACCGAGCCCGGCTGACAGAACTTTTTAATGCATAATAATTACATTGAATTCACAAAAACATGCAGAGATTGGTTTTACTAGTCAGGTCTTTCTGTGTTGCAAGTGACAAACATCCAATTCAAACATCTAAGGCAAGCAAAACAAAACCCTTCACTGATTATGAGACTCAGCTGCAATAGGTTGCATGAAAAGTTAGATGAGGGCTCCAGATGAGTGAGAGTTTCTCCTCTCTCTCTCTCTCTCTCTCTCTCTCTCTCTCTCTCTCTCTCTGCTTTTCTCACTCTCTGTTCCTTTCTCTCCCTCTGTCTCTCTCTCCTCTATCTCTCTCTTTCTCTTTCTCTCTCTTCCACCAGTGTTCTTCTCAATACTTTAAAATATTTGTATACCAACAGTGACCAACAGTGTACAATTTATTGTTTCACTATTTGTGGTAGAAGCAGCATATTTCTTTCCTGATAACTCTGAAAGTATCCCAAATCGATTCTAATTTACCAGGCATTGAATTGTGTGACCTCCTCTTGAAATGGGAGATATCTCATACACCTTGAATCATAAGAGGTAAGCTGGCACATTTAACATCTTCATTTAATACATAAGAATATTAAGAAAATTAAAGCAACACATGATGGACCTGTGTAGTCAGACCCAAGTTTTCCAATTCTAAAATCTTTCCTGGGGGTGGGGACCTGTGAAGGAAATCAAGAACACTGTATTCGTAAACGTTATAAAAAGTAGCATGGATGTTCATCTTTTCCTGGACAATTTTCCTAGCTACCTCTATGGAGTAGTTGACATTCAGAGTATGAGTAACCTTTTGGTCAATCAATCATCTTTACTTATTGATTATAAAGACAGTATTAGAGGTACACAAAAGAAAAAATATCAGTCCATGCATTCAATTCCCTTAGTTGGAATACACTTTAAACATTTTCAGCAAATGTATAAGTTAGTAATCCCAAAAGGATTGGTGGAGAAGAGAAAGAATATAACACTTCAGAGGAGAAGGGAGACATAATTGTTTGGGGCAATTGTGAAAACTTTCCCATTGGCGGTAACAATGTACAAATCTGAAGAATGTTTAAATGAGGCCCAGCATACCTAGCATTAGAATACATTCTAGATGACAGAAAAGGGATAGTGTGACCAACGTCGGCAGAAAGTAATGGCCGCCACAAGTGCACCTGGGAGGGCTGCGACTGGAGGTTCGCGCTCGGACGAGCTGACCCGCCACTACCGCGAGCACACGGGCGCCAAGCCCTTCCAGTGCGCGTGTGCAGCCGCAGCCTCTCGCGCTCCGACCACGGTTCTGGCGCTGCACAGGAAGAGGCGCCAGAACTGAGGCCGCCTGGACAGCCACCGCCGGAAATGTACAGTTTGTGTATCCGAGAAAACAGGGGATATGCATCGTGCAAATACCAAAGTGTCGGGTGGGCCTGAGCCTCTGCGCGCTCGCTGCGGCGTCCACGTGGGTCCCAGCGGGCCTCATCTCAGCCGGCAGCATCTCATGGTGGGGGGCGGTCACGTGACAGTGCTGAGCACCCAGGCACGAGGCGGAGAGCGGGCGTCAAGACTCTACTTGACCTTGGAGGAGTTGCTTCCACTGTTAGATAATCCCTAGAGGTCCGCAGTATACCTGGCAATTCACAGTAACCATTGAACAAATGTGTCGTTGTTTCTGTTTTTTCAAATATATGAGTTGCCTATATTTGCTATTCAAAATTTAGTAAATATGCAAATCAGCTTTATAGGTTGATTACAAGTTTTTTAAGATTCTTTTGGGAAAAAATCATAATTCTTTTGAAAATAACCATAGATACATTTACAGTTAGAATTTGTGGGAAGATACCTCTCGATGCTACCAAATTCATTTGTTTAGGGGGAAGGAATAATCATTCAAATGAACTTTAAAAAGCAAATTTAATGTACTGATTAAAGTAGGGTTGTTTATTTTAAACATGAAAGACATTTTATATGAATTGTAAACAGAAGAGTTTAAAGATAGTTACAATATCCAAAAGTTAAACCTCTTATATTAAGCTAAATGCAGTATCATTTTTTTAAAAGGCAAAGTTGAATTTATGATGCAATTTTCATGTATGGAAACGTTGAATTTATGATGCAGTTTTCATATATCGAGATGTTTGCTTGGGCAGTACTGTTGGTTAAATGACAATTTATGTGAATTTTGCATGCAATGTACATGAGACACAGTAATTTTACCTAAATTACAGTGCAGTTTAGTTAATCTATTGTTAATACTGACTCAGTGTCTGCCTTTAAATATAAATAGTATGTTGAAAACTTAAGGAAGCAAGTGCTACATGTATGCAATATAAAATAGTAATGTGATGCTGATGCTGTTCACCAAAGGACAGAATAAAGAAGCAAAAGCCAAAAGGGGTCTTAATTGAAATGAAAATGTAATTTTGTTTTTAAAATATTGTTTATCTTTATTTATTTTGTGGTAATATAGTAAGGTTTTTTTTAGAAAACAATTTTCATGACTTGATAAATTATAGTTTTGTTTGTTAGAAAAGTTGCTCTTAAAATTTGCAAATAGGTGACAAACGGTATAAGTAATTTTGTAAGAGGCTTCAAAAATGTTTATACGTGGAGACACAACTACATGAAAAGCATAAATCGGTTGCTATTTTGCTTCTTTTTCCCTTATTTTGGTATTGTGGTCATTTCCTATGCAAATAATGGAGCAAACAGCTGTATAGTTGTAGAATTTTTTGAGAGAATGAGATGTTTATATATTAACAACAATTTTTTTTGGAAAATAAAATGTGCCTTAAAGAAAAAAAAAAGTAATGACCAAAGAGAAAAGAAAAAAATTGGGCAGCCAGATTTTTCCAGGGTCATTTTATGGGACATTGTACAAGTGATTTCAACCACCTTGTTAACATATATCATCTGGAAAATATATACATATTTTTAATTTCCCTCATAATGCTAATGAAAATTTATGACATCTTGTTATGATAATTTCACTGAATTAATCATTTTATGTCAATGAATTTATTTAGTCTTCACAATAACTCTTATTGTGGACACCATGATATAGACCTTTGTAACTAAAAGGGTGACACCTAGCAGTGACTTTTAACAAGCATCATCTGGATATTGGTTAAAAATGCAGATGATTGAGTTCCATACTTCACAGAGTTAAAGAGCTTAGCATGTGAACAAGAAGATTAGGTAATAATTTTTTGAATTAATTTTTGAGGAGCTCTGATTATAAGCACTATTAATTTTGTCATTTTATAGAAATCTAACCAAACATCTATAGTTGTTTGTTCAAGATCAGTTAGCTAAAACGTGAAAGAACAAGTTTTTACCAAGGAAATTTTGTCAAGCTCCTAGCCACTATTCTGGCACCCTTAGTTTCTATGTTTCCATGAATCTACAAAGTGGATAAGTAGGGGATTAAGTTGGAAAGAGAAGCATAGCAGAGTGGAGGTAAGATTGCACTGCAGGCTATGAGAATGAGTGCTGGTAGATTGATGCTTTTTTTTTTTTTGAGTTGGATTCTCCCTCTGTCACCCAGACTGGATGCAGTGGCACGCTCCCGGCCACTGCAGCCTCGACCTGCTGGTCTCTGGCGATCCTTCCACCTCAGCCTTCCAAGTAGCTGGAACAACAGGCATGTGCTACCATGCCTTTCTTATTTTAACCTCAGTACTGCAATTCAGTTAATGAGGGTGACTTCCATGTAGGATGACTGGCATGTGAATATTTGGCCCCCCTTTCTTTTTCCCTGCAAATTATTATGGTGCTTAATAATTTGGAATTCTTATTTTGGAGATGCACAGAAGAGATAGTTGTCTAACAGCAGATTAGTATACTTATAACAGTTCATTTAGTCTATAGAATGCCAGAGGAATCATTTTAACTGGATTTTATATATGTCCTCTTCATTTTAGATAATAATGAATCACCCTTATTGATTGAATCCTGATTTCTTGTTTCTTACAATAACACAGACATAGATATTACTACCAAGCTATAATGAGTCTTTCTTTTTATCTTTTCACAAATATTATCTCTTGAATATTAGTACTAAGAATGGAACATTTCTGGAAATTCTGAAAAAATGTCTTTCAGACTCCTTTCTTCTTGGTAGAGAAGCAGCATTCGTTTGCTTGACATCTTGAGAAATGGCTATCAACCCAAATGTGAACTACTTGAAGGGTTTCTAAAAATACCTGTGCCTCATTTCCAACTTCAGAGATTAACTTATAAATAAATAAATACTAGGGGCTGATTTTTAAAATGTTCTCTGAATGGTACATGCAGTCAGGACTGAGGATTACATCCAACACCTGAATCTAGGAGCTTCAAACTGAGATATTGCAAAAATGGTGGTAGTGAAAGGTGAAGGAATGAAGGACAGAACACGCAGAGGAAGTGAGGCACATTCTCTGTGTTATGATAATTGTTTCTTCTCACATATAAGTATAGTAGTTATACCTATTTTATATAATTATTATATATGATAATCTACAAAGCAGTTGGATGCTGGTAAGAATTGATTAAATGCTAGTGGTCATTATTATTTTTATCTCTTAGGGAACTCTGTACAGTAGACTCACCCTTGAATAGATACTAACGAAATTCATCTAATTCTTCATCAGAAAGTGGGGTGAAGAAAGAAGAGCAGTATGAAATTGATGTAGGACTCTGCGCTGGGGCGTGTGGAGGGGGTCGGAGGTCAGGCGAGCAACTGGCAGGCACAGGGGGAAGACAGTGGTGGAGTCACACATGGTCGCCCAGGAGGAGATAAAGAACAAGCCAGGGAAACCGATCCACCCAGTAAGGCATGCTCGCTGCTGCTGCGCGTCCTCACCACCAACAACCGCAACCACATGCACAAGTTCTCCCACAGGAATGTGCCGTCCAGCGACCTGCAGATCTGCACCTGAATAGATGCAACCTTGAAAGAACTGACTAGTTTAGAGAAAGAAATCTACCCAGAAGCTAGAAAGAAGGGCACACACTTCAATTTTGCCATCGTTTTCACTGATGTCGAAAGACCTGTTTACTGTGTTAAGGAGATCCGCAGCACCATGTCTGGCAGAAGGGGGACTGATGTCTCCGTGACCTTGCAGTCGCAGAAGTTTCAGATAGGAGATTATTTGGACATAGTGATCACCCACCCAAACCAGGCACCAACCCCCCTCGAGGGGCATGAGGCCATATTAGATTCTATTTACTAGATCTTAAATTTATTTTTCATTCAGTTATGTAAAATAAGCTTATATACCCTCCTCCCCCCATTATTGCCATTAAGTCTTTAAATTCTGAGCAAATTATAATGCATCTAACTTAGGTGCTGGCTTTGGATGTGTTGTGCTGTGATCACTAGTAGAAAGTCTGTACGTTCAAGCCATTCTGTAAAATATGAAGAAAATGCTCTTAGCATTTTGTGTGCAACCACATTGTTAAATACATGTGCCATCAAAAAGAAAGAAAGAAAGAAAGAAAGAAAGAAAGAAAGAAAGAAAGAAAGAAAGAAAGAAAGAAAAAGAGAAAGAAAGAAAGAAAAGAAAAGAAAAGAAAAAAGAAATTGATCCAAAGAGGCTGAAATGCAAAACAGCAGAGTCACCAGACCAGGAGGACTGTCAACAGACCCAATGCAACAGCGAGTACAGCACGGAACACTAGCCTCATTTTCTTCAGTGTGTGACCAATGAACTTGTATTGTCAGCTCTTGTGCTCCAGTATATTCTCATGACTGAAGAGACATATATTCTTAGAGTTATACCTGTATGTTACATATGATTCTGTTTTACAGAATGTCTATTTCAGTCTGATACTTTTAGTTTGCATCTGGCATACAGGAACACAACTGGTTATTTAAAGTTTTTGGAGGCTGAGGTGAGTGGATTGCCTGAGCCCGCGGGTTCGAGACTCACCTGGGCAACTTGGCGAGACCTCATCTCTACAATAAATCAAAAAATGAGCCGGGTGTGGTAGAACGCGCCTATAGTTCCAGCTACTTGGAAGGCTGAAGCGGAAGGATCGCCAGAGCCCAGTAGGTCGAGGCTGCAGTGGCCAGGAGCGGCCACTGCACTCCAGTCTGGGCAACAGAGTCAGACTCCAACTAAAAAAAAAAAAAATTTTTATATGCATTATCTTTTTGTGTGTAAGTCTATTTTTCAATATATTTGTTGAATTTTTATGCAATCATTCATGTATTATCTATGAGCATGGATAGTTTCCCCCGTGTGTATGTTGTTTTTGTTTGTTTGTTATAGTTTACTGACTGGAAGGTTCAATTCAATGTTGAAGGGTAGTGCTCACAGAAATTCATATCATGTTCTTGAATTTTAAGGAATTTATACACTTTATTTTAACAATACTTTTTATAGACTCCTTTAACACAGCAAGTAATTTGCTTTCTACTCTTTGCTTAGTACTTGAATCAAGAATCAGTAATCAGTACTGAATTTGAGCAAATGCTTTTTCTGTGTTGAGGATTGTGTCATTCTTAATTAATTTCTCATGTCATAGATGTATTAATTTTTTTCATTACTTCCATGATGTCACCTCTGTGTTTTTTGGCTTATAAAGTTTCTGATGAGAAGTCTACTGTTATCCTTATATTAGTTCTAAAGTTAAATTATAATTTATCTCAGAAGTGAACCTATCTTGAATATTAATATTATTCTTTTAAACATATTTCTGGACTCAGTGTAGTGTGTATTTTATTAGAAATTTTCCTTGTAAGGTCTCTACATGTGGATTTGAAGTTTTCTGTTCCATGTGCTCCTTAGCTAATTCTTTATAAAAGATATTGCAGTCCCACTTCTCATGAATTATCTGCATCTCCCTCTTGAGCAATATTGTCAAACACCATTCTTTTTGTGTGCTTATCTTGCAATAATATTTCTTCTTTATTAAAATGTCTATACAATTCTTTTCCCACATTATATTGAGTTTTTTAAAAATTATCAAGAGTGTGTTTAGACGTAATGAGGTCCAGTTCTTTCGCAGATAGATTTTACAAATTTTTTTCTCTTCTATGATTTATTTATTTATTTTTTTTTAAGCAGGATTTTTTGAGGACAGAAAAGATCCCATGGTGAGAGGAGATCTGAGAGGGCTGCCTGGTTTAAAGTGCCTTTTGAGAAACCAAATTGTTTTAGTTTTGATGAAAACCATAGTATCTTTAAAATGTTTTTATTTTGAATCTTACCTAATGAACATTGCCTAACCTGGGTTTCCAATATATTTTAAAATATACAATATAGCATTAGGCTTTACACCTAGATCTTTAATTCTTTTTTTTTTTTTTGAGTTTGAGTCTCATTCTGTCACCCAGACTGGAGTGCAGTGGCCGCTCCCGACCACTGCAGTCTCGACCTGCTGGGCTCCGGCGATCCTTCTGCTTCAGCCTTCCAAGTAGCTGGAACTACAGACTCGCGCTATCATGCCTGGCTAATTTTTTGATTTATTGTAGAGATGAGGTCTCACCAAGTTGTCCAGGTGGGTCTCGAACCAGCGGGCTCAGGCAATCCACTCACCTCAGCCTCCCAAGGCACGTGATTAGAGGCTGGGCCACCGAGCCCGGCTAATTCATTTTTAAATATGCTTTTTTTTCTTTGAGTTGGAGTCTCACTCTGCCGCCCAGACTGGAGTGCAGTGGCCACTCCCGGCCACCGCAGCCTTGCCTGCTGAACTCCGGCGATCCTTCCACCTCAGCCTTCCAAGTAGCCAGAATTACTGGCATGCGCTACCACGCCCGGCTGAGTTTTTGATTTATTGTAGAGATGAGGTCTCACTGCCTAGGCAGGTCTAGAACCCGCGGGCTCAGGCAATCCACTCACCTCAGCCTCCCAAAGGCACGGGATTACAGGCTGAGCCACCGAGCCTGGCTATGCAGCTATTTTTAATGATTAGTTTATGCTTTAATACACAGTAGTGAGAAATTATAATTTGTGTGATAGTAATACTTTAAGATATGTTTGCTTTTGTTTTATGGCCCAGAATATGGTATATCCTGGCAAATTTCTTTTTTTTTTTTGGTTGAAGTCTTACTCTGTCGCCCAGGCTGGAGTGCAGTGGCATGCCCACAGCCACCGCAGCCTTGACTTGCTGAGCTAAGGCTATCCTTCCATCTCAGCCTTCCAAATAGATGGAAGTACAGGCACCTGCCACCACACCCAGCCAAAATTTTTAAAAATTTAATGTGGACATGAAGCCTCGCCAAGTTGCCCATGCTGGTCTAGAACCCCTGGGCTTAGGCAATCATCTCACCTCAGTCACCCAAAGTGCTGGGATTACAAGTTTGAGCCACCATGCCTGGCCTAGCAAATGTCTCATGTTTACGTTTAGAATATATTTGCTATGGTTAGACTGGGTATTCTCTAAATTAGATTAACTTTATTAGGGTTTTTCAGTCTTCCATATACTTACTATATTGTTGCCTGATGTGTCTATTACAGAGAGAGGAGTGATGAAGTGTGACACTATACTTCTCAGTATCTTGTTCTCTTTCCTGCTTATCAGTTTTTGTTTTTATGTATTTTTAAGAGCTGTTGTTTGGTGCAGGCATTTTAGGCTTGTTAGTTGAAAGGGAAAAATTTGTAAAATCAAAATGAAATAGCCTTAGCTAAAGTGCAGATAGTTGAAAGCAGTCATTTAAAAAAATTTTTTTTAATTTTTATTGGGGGTCTGAGCAAGATGGCAACAGGGCAGCACTGCCTGTGAAACTCTCCACCGAGGAGAACGCAAAGAGATGCTGATTCCCACCCTGAAGGCTGCAGATCCCATCGTCTGCAGCCTACTCTTCACACGGAGCTTGAAGGTAGACTTTGCTGAGGCATCGCCAAGGTCTGGGCAGCTACTGTGGTGGCTGCTGCTGCCATTCCAGCCGGCAGCCATTCCACATCGCACCACCAGTGCCTGGGTCGAGCCACGGCCCCTCTGAGGCAGCGGAGCCGCTCGGAGCCATGCAGCCTCCTCTGAGGCAGTGGAGCCACCGCTGCCCCCTCCAGAGGAAGCAGAGTCACCACCACCACCCCTCCGAGTCAGCGGAGCCACCGCTGCCCCCCGTCCCAGGCAGTGGAGCCGCTGCTGCCCCCACTCCGAGGCAGCAGAGGTGTCACCGCCCCACCAGGCATTGGAGGCGCTGCCGCCCACCCCCAGCAGCGGAGGTGCCGCCGCCCCCCTTCTGAAGCAGCGGAGGTGCTGCTGCCATCTCCCGAGGCTGCGGAGGCGCCGCCGCCCTCCCCGAGGCAGCAGAGGCGCGCTGCCCCCAGGTGGCGAGCGGCCGCCACCCCCCCAGGCAGCAGACCCGCTGCTGCGCCACCCAAGCAGTGGAGCTGCTGCCGCCTCCTCCCCCAAGGCAGCCGAGACTCCATCTCCTCCGAGGCAACCAAGCAGCCACTTCCTCTGAGGCAGCCGTCACACAGAGGCAGCCCTTACACATCGCACCACCTGTGCCAGTGGCCCAGCCAACACCGCCGACACTGTTGCTGCGCTGCTGCTGCCACTGTTGCCCAGGCAGGCATTCCACATCGCACAGTCAGTGCCTGAGGGGCGGGCGAGCAGCTGAGATAAAGACCATCTGGAGAGAGGGATAGCACCACCTGCTGGCGATTCAAGCCCACCACCAGCAAGTGCTGGTCTGAGGCTTGGGTCCCTTGGTCCCACGCAGGACCGGATACTGTGGCCCTCTGCTGCTGCTGTTCCACCACATGTGTGGGAGTCTCAGGTCTCAGCTAGCTCCCTGGCTACATCGTCTCTCATCGTCACCAAGTCGCTGGTCACTCAGGGAGGCTCTGGACGCCCGCCCCTCAGAGACACCAGTCCCATTCCTGGTTAAAGTACATGTGGGGGGCCCAGAGCCACTCTCGCCACTCACTGCCTGCCCATTGGAGCTTTGGGGCTCTGGAGCCCCGGCCCACCCTGCTGAGGCACTCAGCCCATGACCCCAAGCTTGGGGACCCAGACAAGTGGAGAGAAAGGGATCTACAAAAGAGAATCTGCCTCTGACTATCTCCAGGCAGAGATTTCCACTGCCCTGCCCACCTATCAACAAACTCCACCTTGGTTCCTAAGGAACCAAGACTACATACTGCTGAAAGGACAGATTGTAAGGCAGAGGGAAATAGGTTCCAGTGTGCTCATACACCTGTTTGTGGATGCTAGAATCAGCATATACACTCTGAACCACAGCTTCCCTCTCAATTGAACCTCAAAATTGCAAAATATACAGATTGCAGCCTGCACTCCAACCTCAAAAGTGAACAAAGCCAGAAGACTCTCATAAGGAAGAACAGGATATTGCAGAAGAAAAATAAAAGCAACCCCACCTTCCCCCAAAAACAGAATTAAAGAAGGGGGGGGAAAGGGGGGAGAGAGAGAAAAATCTACAAAAATGAAGAAAAACCAAAAAAAGAGTAAGGGTCTCTCCCAGACCCCTGGGAGGACAGACACTGAGAAAATTGACTTCAGAATGCAAACAATGAAGTGTCTCAAGAACAAAGGGTCTCAAACTACAAACATTGATATCAAGACAATAATGGAGAGATTAAAAATAATTGAGGAGACACAAGAAGAAACTAGGAAGGAGCTGATACTGAGATAACAGTAATAAAGAATACTGTGAATGAAATAAATGACAAACTTATAACCATGGAAAGCAGAATTGCCCAAGCAGAAGAAAGAATCTCAGAGCTTGAGGACCAAAATATAGAACTATCCCAAACTCTTAAAAACACAGAAAACAAGCTCAAAAGACAGAACAAAACCTTCAAGAGATGAGCGATTACTTCAAGATACCAAACCTAAGAGTAATTAGCATACCTGAGGCAGAAAGAGAGACAGAGACCACACTAGAAAAAACTTTCCATGAGATCATTCAAGAAAACTTCCCTTATCTAAGCAGTGATGCAAAAATTCAAACACAAGAGATTCAGAGAACCCCAGCAAGACAACAAATGAGAAGACCAACTCCTAGACACATAATAATTTGCCTAAACAAAGTAGGCGTAAAAGACAAAATCCTAAAGGCAGCAAGAGAAAAAGGTCAGATCGCCTACCATGGAAGACCAATCAGAATAGCAGCAGATTTATCTACAGAAACCCTTACAAGCTGGAGAGCTTGGAGCCCTATCTTCAAAGTTCTAAAAGATAAACAATTTCAACCAAGAATAACTTACCCAGCCAAGCTAAGCTTCATCAGCAGGGAAATTAAAATCTTTCCCAGATATCCAATCCCTAAGAACTTATGCTGCCACCAAACCACCTCTATATGAAACATTTAAGATAGTACTAAAACAGAAGAAAAGGAAAAAAGAACAACTTCTTCAAAAGAGTACAGGGAAAAAATAAAATATACATAAACCCAAACCCCCCAAACCCAAAAAGAAAGACAAAAAAGAATCAAGTAGAAGAACAACAACTCTATAAGAACTCTATGATAGGGATGAACTCTCACATTTCAATAAATAGCCTGAATGTGAATGGACTAAACGCACCACTGAAAAGACATAGAATGATGAAATGGATGAAATATCACCAGGCAACAATATACTGCCTTTAAGAGACTCATCTCACTAGAAAGGACATGCACAGACTCAAAGTAAAAGGATGGGAAACAAACTTTCAGGCGAATGGAACACAAAAGAACGGAGGAGTTGCGATCCTAATTTCAAACAAAATACCATTTAAGCTATCAAAAATTTAAAAAGATACAGAGGGCCACTACATATTGATAAAAAGTTCACTCCATCAACAGGAAATATCTATCCTAAACATATATGCACCCAACATAGGTGCGCCAACTTTCATAAAGCAACTTCTGGGAAAAACTAAAGAAAGTATTGACTCTAACACTATCAAAACCCGGGACTTTAATACCTCACTCACAACCCTAGACAGATCATCAGGACAAAAAATCAGCAACGAGACCCGGGAACCTCAATGTGACTCTGGCCCAAATGAATTTAAATTGATACCTATAGAACACTCCATCCAAAGACCACAGAATACACATTCTACTCATCACCACAAGGAATGTATTCTTAGATCAAGCATATAATTGGCCATAAATCAAGCATAAGCAAATTTAAAAGGACTGAAATTCTACCATGCACCTTCTTGGACCACAGTGGAATAAAAATAAACATTGACACCAAAAAATTCCCCCCAAAACTCTCAAAGACATGGACACTAAACAGCATGATGCTAAACACTCCTGGGTCAATGAAGAAATCAAAACAGGGATCAAAACATACCAGGAAACAAATGAAAATTAAGAAACATCTTACCCAAATCTCTGGGATGCCTTAAAAGCTGTAGTAAGAGGGGAATTTATATCCCTACAAACACATATGAAGAAAATGAAAGGAACACAAACTAACAGCCTAACAAGCCACCTAAGGAAGCTGGAAAAGCAAGACCACAAAAACCCTAATTTCAGCAGAAGAATCCAGATCACCAAAATAAAAGCCCAAATCCAGGACATAGAAGAAAAAAAAATTAAATACAAAAAAATCAATGAAACAAAAAGCTGGTTCTTTGAAAGGATAAACAAGATCGATGGTCCCCTAGCTAGAACGACCAAGAAAAAAACAAGAAAAAACCCAAGTAAGCACAATCAGAAATACAAAAGATGAAGTCACATCTGACCCTGAAGAAATACAAAAGATCATTAGAGACTACTACATACACTTGTATGGAAACAATCTTGAAAACCTTAAGGAAATGGAGGATTTCTGACATCACACAACCTACCTAGGTTGGAACCAGAAGAAATTGAGACCCTAAGTAGACCAATAACAATCAAGTAATCGACTATGTAATAAGAAAACTACTAAAAAAAAAAGCCCTGAACCAGATGGCTTCCCAGCAGAATTCTACAAGACATTTAAGGAGGATACCAATCCTTTTGAAGGTATTCCAGGCGATTCAGAAGGATGGAATCCTCCCCAAACCATTTTACGAAGCCAACATCACATTGATACCCAAGCCAGGTAAAGATCCAACAAAGAAAGAGAACTATAGGCCAATATCTTTGATGAACATAGATGCTAAAATTCTCAACAAGATCCTAGCGAACCAGATTCAACAACACATCTCAAAAATCATCCATCATAACCAAGTAGGCTTCATTCCTGGGATGCAAGGCTGGTTCAACATTCGCAAAACCATAAATGTAATTAAATACATCATCAGATGTTAAAAACAAAAACCACATGATTATATCATAAGATGGAGAAAAAGCTTTTGATAAAATCCAGCACCCTTCTTGATAAAAACCCTTGAACATCTAGGCATACAGGAAACATACCTCAAAAGAGTAAAAACCATCTACAAGAAACCCACAGCCAGCATACTCCTAAACAGACAAAAATTGGAACCACTTCCCCTGAAAACTGGAACAAGACAAGGATGCCCACTCTCACCCCTCCTGTTCAACATAGTACTGGAAGTCCTGGCTCAAGCAATCAGAGAAGAGAAGGCAATCAGTGGTATTCAAATAGGAAAAGAGAAGTCAAATTATCTCTCTTTGCAGATGATATGATTGTGTACCTTGAAAACCCAAAAGAATCTGTCAAAAACCTCCTTACACTGATAAAGGCCTTTGGTAAAGTCTCAGGATACAAAATAAATGTACAAAAGACAATCGCATTTCTCTATACCAATAATAAACAGAAACCCAAATAAAAAACATAATTCCATTCACAATAGCCACAAAAATAATGAAATACCTTGGCATCTTCCTAACCAGAGATGTGAAAGACCTTTACAATGAAAACTACAAAACACTGCTCAGAGAAATCAAAGATGACACAAACAACTGGAAAAATATCCCATGCTCATGGATTGAAAGAATCAACATTGTGAAGATGTCCATCTTACCTAAGGCAATCTACAAATTCAATGCAATACCCATCAAATTACCAGCAGCATTCTTCTCAGACCTAGAAAAAACAATGCAGGAATTCATATGGAAACACAAACCTCCAAGAATAGCCAGAACAATTCTCAGCAAGAAAAAACAAAGCAGGTGGTATCACATTACCAGAGTTCAAACTCTACTATAAAGCTACAATCATCAAAACAGCTTGGTATTGGTATAGGAACAGGCATATCGATCAATGGAATAGAATTGAGATTCCAGAAGCAAAACATCAATTTCTCAACCAACTCATCTTTGACACAACCTCCACCACCTGCCACTGGGGAGAGGAGAACCTATTCAGTAAATGGTGCTGGGAAAACTGGCTGACCACATGCAGAAGATTGAAACAGGACCCCTACCTATCCCCATGCACAAAGGTTGACTCCAAATGGATCCGAGACCTAAATGTAAAATTTCAAACCATAAGAACCTTAGAAAATGAAGGACATACCCTCATGGAAATCGGAACTGGCCTCCAATTCCTGAACAAAACCCCAAACCCACAGGCCATAAGAGAGAGGATAGACAAGTGGGACCTTATTAAACTGAAAAGTCTGCAAAACCAAAGAAACCCTCAAGAGAGCAGGGAGACAGCCTACAGACTGGGAAAAAGTATTTGCCAACACCAGGTCAGACAAAGGCTTAACATCTTTGATATACAAGGAACTCAAATGTGCTGAAAAGAAAAAAAACAAACAACCCCATTATAAAATGAGCAAAAGACATGAACAGCACTTCACAAAGGGAAAACATCCGAGCAGCCAACAGAATATGAAGAAATGTTCAACCTCACTAATCATCAGGGAGATGCAAATCAAAACTACACTGAGATACCACCTAACTCCAGTCAGAATGGCAATTATCAACAACTCAAAGAATAACAGCTGCTGGAGAGGGTGTGGAGAAAAGGAAAACTTCTACACTATTGATGGGAGTGTAAACTAGTGCAACCTCTGTGGAAAGCAGTGTGGCGATTCCTAAAAGCTTTAAATATCAACCTCCCATATGACCCCACAATCCCCCTACTGGGAAATTTTCCAGAAGAACATAAATCACTCTATAAAAAAGACACCTGCACACGTATGTTTATCGCAGCATTGTTCACAATAGCAAGAACCTGGAAGCAACCATGCTGCCCATCAAAAGAGGACTGGATTAAAAAATGTGGTACATATACACGATGGAATACTACGCAGCCGTAAAAAAGAACAAAATCATGAATATTGCAGCAACCTGGATGGAACTAGAGTCTATAATACTGAGTGACCTCTCACAAAAACAAAGGTCCAAGTATCACATGTTCTCACTCATATAATGGACCTTGAACATCCAACCTAATACTATAAGAAAATGACTGACGGGAGTGGGAAACTATGGGGGGGGGGGAGATGGGATTAATGAGCAAATATCTGTCTGGGGATGGGGAAGCACCTCTTATCAATAAGGTTCCTGAATGAAACGTATCTATATACCTAACCCTTAACTGTACCCCACAACATCATAATAAAAAATATTGATTATAAAAAAATTTTTAAAAAATTTTTATTATAAAGATGGTACTTTCGAAGTTAGGCATACAAATGGTTACTATACAGGTAAAGGTTGTGGCTCACTTTGGTCCCCACTCACCTGGTTTGGGATCAGGTACTCTTCTTGACATATTGTGCCCCGGCTCCCACTGGCAACTTCCCACTACTGCCAATCCCCTTCTTACAATATTATGATAAAGTTCAAGATCCACTTTTGAGTGAGAAAATGTAGTACTCAGTTCTTTGTTTCTGTGATAGGACACTGAATCTTATAGACTCTAAATCCATCCAAGTTGCCATTTTGTCTTTCATGATGGCTGCATAATATTCCATTATATATGTATATACCACATTTTTAAAATCTACTCCATTTTCAATGGACAGCACTATTGGTTCCATTTTTTGATATGTGATTAGAGCTGCAATTAACATGTGTGTGCAGGTTTATTTTTTATAGAATGATTTGTGTTCCTCTGGGTATATTACCAGAAGGGGGATTGCTGGGTGGTATGGAAGGTCACTTTTTAGATCTTGAGATAATTCTCACTTGGTCACGGTGTACTGCCCTTTATACATATTGTAAGATTTGATTTTTTAACAATTTATTAAGAAAGTTGGCATCCATGTCAATGAAGGAGATTGTTCTGTAGTTTTTTTCATATGATATATTTTTATGATTTGGGATTAGATTACTATTAGTCCCATAGTACTAGTTAAAATGTACTTCCTTCATTTCAATTTTCTGGAGATTTTATATAGAATTTATATTGTTTTTTCTTTAAATGTTTAGTAGTACAGTTCATTGAGTTCATATACACTTGGAATTTTACTTATGAAGTTTTTAACTTAATTTAAAATATCAATTTCTGTCAAAATGTTATATAAACTTCCTGAAATTTTATAATTTTATATTTCAATAAATTTCTCAACCTCATGTAAGCTTTTCAATTTATTGCTATAAAGTTGTCCATAATATTACACTGATATATTTTTAATCCTATGGAATCTGTTGTGTCATAACCACCTTCACTTTTTTTTTGAGTTGGAGTCTCACTCTGTCACCCAGACTAGAGTGCAGTGGCCGCTCCCAGCCACTGCAGGCTCGACCTGCTGGGTTCAGGCGATCCTTCTGCCTCAGCCTTCCAAGTAGCTGGAACAGCAGGTGTGCGCTACCACACCCGGCTAATTTTTTGTAGAGATGAGGTCTCACCAAGTTGCCTAGGTGGGTCTTTAACCAGTGGGCTCAGGCAATCCACTCACCTCAGCCTCCCAAAGTGCGGGAATACAGGCTGAACACCGAGCCTGGTTCCCACCTTCACTTTTGATATAGGTGATATTGTATGTATGTGTGTGTGTTTATTTGTTTCCACTGTTTGGCTAGTTATATACTTTCTATACTTGAAACTTATCAACCAAATTGGCATTTTTTTAGATGCATTATTTAGAATATGTGTTTACATATACTTGGAGATTTTTCATTTGTCTTTCTTTTGTGATTTCAAATCAATTATGATCATACTCTGTATTATTCAAATCTTCTTTCTTTTAATAAGAATCAAATTTCTCATGACTACTTAAAATTTTAGATTAATGAGATCAATGTTTCATGGATTACAATATAATCTATATTGATCCATGGTTTGTAAATTCATATGGAGTGCTGTAGTAAATTCAATTAAATCATGTTTGATAATGTTGTTCAAATTATTTCTCTCTGATTTTCTGTCTATTACTTGATTCATGATTGAAGTATTGAAATCTTTCTCAAATTATAAATTTTTCTATATTTCCTAGCAATACAGCTATGTTTTGCTTTATATGTTTTGAGCTCTGTTCTGTGCATAAACATTCATATTGTGTACTCAATAAATTAACACTTTGATGAGGGGAAAATTATCTTTTTACTCCTGTTAATATCCTTTGCCCTGAAATATATTCTAATATATATAAAGTCATTTCAGCTTTCTTTTGCTTACAGTTAACATCTTATAACTTTGTTTTATTTTTTCCGTTATTTATCTGTATGTTTTTAATGAAAATAAAATGCTAGTAGGCTGATAACTTTGGGTTTCACTTATTCATCAAATCTTTTTTATTTGCATTTTATTGGAGGTGCTATGTCATTTATATTTAATGCCATTATTGATAATGTTGGGTTTAGTCTAGTCGTTGTTATGTATGCCACATTGCTCCATATGTACGTCGTCACATTTTTTTTCTAATTCCGCATTGTTTTTAGGATATTTTGAGGTATTCTAATGATTCTATATGCATACATTTCAGGTTGTGCACCAGGGCCTTTTTGTATTTCCCTTTGCTGGGTCTTGGTGGAGAAATTCCCTCAGAAATATGTTGAAATAGTCATAGCATTCATCTCAGTTTTTTTACAACTCCCAGAAATTACAACCCTCGATTGCCTGATTTACAATGCCTTGAAAACCGTTGATCTATATATTTCAACCATTTATTTGGTGTTTCAGAAAGTAAGGTATATCTTGTTAGAAGGTAAGTGTATTTCCATTACTCAGTCTTAATAGGTAAAAATATAGAACCTACTTAGAAGAAAGCTTAGAAAAAACTACTTAGAAAAACTACTTAGAAATCTAAGTAGCTTTATGTACTTAGCAATATTAACTTTAGCAAGTATAGAATTGCAAGTAAAGCATCTCAAAAGTTGCCATATTTTTTAACTCAAAAAGTCCCATGTCTATTTCTAAATGCCCTCAGTTTATATTAACAAGTATTTAGAAATCTCAAAGCTTGTCTCAAAAAGTTGTGTTTAAAAACCTCACAGAAGCCGGGCTCGGTGGCTCAGCCTGTAATCCCGCGCCTTTGGGAGGCTGAGGTGAGTGGATTGCCTGAGCCCGCGAGTTCGAGACCCGCCTGGGCAGGCAAGACTCATCTCTACAATAAAATCAAAAAATTAGCCGGGCATAGTAGTGCACGCCTGTAATTCTGGCTACTTGGAAGGCTGAGGTGGAAGGATCGCTGGAGCCCAGCAGGTCGAGGCTGCGGTGGCTGGGAGCAGCTGCTGCACTCCAGTCTGGGCTACAGAGTGAGACTCCAACTAAAAAAAAAAAAAAAAAAAAAAACACCTCGCAGAGTTCACATATATCTTACTGGGGCTATCACTTTCCCCTTTCAAACTCAACTACCTCCTCCTGTGCTCCTTATGATACTAAGCTCAAGGGACATGCACAATCACTTAAACAAAAATAATTGAAATTTACCAACAATCTGGTGTACATGGGGTTACTTGTTGTCTTATTTGACTCTTTAAAGTAAACCTGCTGCCTTATTCTTAAAGAGACTGAGTACCTTTCTCCTAGATCAGTGTCTTTTCATGGAAAGAGTTTTCCATTATTTTGAGAGATCCGTGAGAGGAGTCATCCATGGTGTGGTGCACCTGAAGCTCTTAGCAGGGGCCAGGGTGACCCAGTTGCAGCTCTTCATCTTCAAATCACAGCCAGTTGTGCTGACCAGGGGTCTCCAAATAAAAGTATGTTTCAACAACTCTGCCTACTCTAAAGTCACAAGGAACAATCTGGCTGGGTGGTTCCCTGGTGTTTTCACTCAAAAGAAGACTACAGGGCTTCCCACATATCCACAGTGCTACATTGTCTATTGTACCACCCATGATTAACAATGGAGCCTCGAGTGGGCTGTGTGAATGAGGAATTATTCCTAAATACACATGGAGACTGACCAATGACAGCCTAGGAAGGAGAGGCATCTACAACACTGTAGTCAAAAGTTGGTCTAGAAAACAGTGCTGCAGACCGGGCTCAGTGGCTCAGCCTGTAATCCCAGCATTTTGGGAGACCAAGACTAGTGGACTGCCTGAGCCCATGGGTTCGTGACCCACCCGGGCAACTTGGTGAGACCTCGTCTCTCCAATAAATCAAAAACTAGCCAGGCATGGTAGCACACGCCTGTTGTTCTGGCTACTTGGAAGGCTGAGGCAGAAGGAGCACCGGAGACTAGCTGGTCGATGCTGGGGTAACCACTGCACTCCAGCCTGAGCAACAGAATGAGACTCCAAATCAAAAAACTAATAATAATAATCTAGCTAAAACAGAACACTGGGGAAATAGGGTTCCTGCTCTTTGCCATTGGGTGGCCTAATTTGGGCTAACAAGTATTTTTCCAGCCAAAGGGATGATTACAAGTTGGAGTGGGCTGGAGAAATAAATGTAGGTGAGCATATGCAGACTGACAACTTTTCAGAGTGCCACTGAACTCTTCATAAATTTGGATTGGGAAAAATGGGAGGCCACTCACCCAAAATCTGTGGTGTATTCTGAAACTCAAAGCCTTAAAAATGAGTTTTGTCAGTGTTTTTGACCCCAAAGTCTAAAGTGGTCTGTGAGGTCAAGTGAGCAGATGTATTTGTTGAGATGCTAGACATGACTCCTGTGGAGTTGATAGACTTGCAGGGTATCAGGGGTCATGGTGGAATGGACTGGATCGAGGCGTGAGGAAGGAAGGAGGAGGATGGGAATCTACACACAATGTTGTCTTGGACTTCCTTCTGCCAGAGTGAGACTTGAAGGAGAAGGGTATGGGGCTAGGAGGCAAAGGGACAAGCAGGATAGGAGAGCCAGCAGCCACGTGACAAAGTCAGTGGTGATAGGAGGAACTGAGACCTGCAAAGTGCAAGTGACCAGAGGCAGGGAGTCTGTGCTCTTCCCAGCAGGTGAGAAAAAAGAAAAAAAAAAAGAGAGAGAGAGAGAGATTGGGTGTTTCGGCAGGTTGCCATGATTTCTGTTCTACCCTCTAGAGCCTCTATCTTATCCTTTAAGATGTTACTCTTTCTTTTTACATCCAATGTTCTTCCCCAAGGAGCCTAGATCTTTCTGAATCACCATGCAGGGACATTTGGTTTGTGGGAACAGCTCACCTCTCTCCCACAACATTTGCAATGAAGGTGACAGCAGCAGGGGCAGTGGCAGGAACTTGCCCTTGGAGGGCCAGTGACTGGCAGCTCTGGGTGGGAATGAGCTCATGGTGTAATCTGAGTCCTGTTGCCCTCTTTCTCCTTCTCAGGCATCAGAATTATCAAGCCTGGAGAGCTGGACACTCCAACATTTCCTCGGGGAACTTCCCCAGCTGCAAGGAGAAGCCTTGGGCTGAGTCCAAAAGCATGGTTGCATCTGTCCCATGAGGTAGGACTTCCCCAGCAGAGCTGTGTGCACTGGGGTCAGGATTTTCTTCCCAGAAGAGCACATCTGACACACCTGGGCCTTCTCCCTCCAGCTCTTTTTTGAGTATGAGCAAGGGAAGTTTCCCTCCAGAGGCCCACGACTGTGTCCTATGGAAGAGAATGCTCCCTTGTAGCTGTGGGAGCTTAGATGTCAATGACACTTCTTTGTAAGGGTGGACACTTTTCGTGACCTCCTGCTCTCTGGACACAACCTTATTCTCCCCTTTCGGCATCATTTCGGGCTCCAGAGAGGAGCTAGTGGCCTGCAGGAGAGGACACTGCTCTCTCTGGGCGATGTAGAGTCTAGGGGGAGGAGTCACATGACCCAGATGCTGGCTCAGCAGCCTGCGGACAGGAACAGGGAGAAGGAAGGCTCAGGAGCCGCGGGGTGTCCCTGGCCAGGCAGGGCAGCCTGGTGGAAGGCGGGGATCGCTGGGATCCGGCGCCGCTGGCGTCTCAGAGGGTACCAGAAAACCAGTTTAGCGGGTAAGAGACTGAGGAAATTGCCCATTGCGAGCGGTTGTGCGCCTGCGATCGCCAGAAAAGGGTCAGCCGCGGAGACGAGTCCCGAGCGACCACCCCTCTCTCAGCCAAGCGCACACTGGCCAGCCCCGCGCCTGTGACGTCTCAATGGGCCTCGTGCCACGGACACGGAGGTTCAGGAGGACGCGTGGTCCCGGCTGAGCACCAAGACGAGGCGACAACGGGCACCGCGAGGACCCGCCAACCGCCGGGCACCTGTTCCTTCCAGCACCGCGGGATTTCCTGCTGCCCCTTGCCGGCGATTGGCTCCAGGCGGGTCTCTCTGTGGGGTTGCGGGGGAATGGGGGGAGGATGGAGAGGGCGGGCGGCTTGGGCACTCAGTGGCTGAGTGTCGCTGCCCTGTCCTCCAGGTCACAGGCGCGAAGCCTCCTCAAGCTCAGCCGAGGAGCAACCCAGGTCTTCCAGGCTCCCCCAGAACCTCCCCCTCTCCTCGGCCGCCTGGTCGCCAGGGACAGGAGCCCAGCCAGGAGGGGCTCCGAGGAGGTGACGCGGTTTTCGGACCTGACTGGATGTTGCACCCTATGAATCTCTTCCCAATAGGCGAGGTCTCTTCCTTTCTTTTTACAAATTAGATAAAACCACTTCAGCTTTACACGTCCCCAGTTGATCCATGTGATCGTGGCCGGTCAGCCTTTGAACCCTGGCTGTTTAGTTCAAGAGTGCGTGCTCGGGCCCTATCCTGTACACGTCGTGTTTTGTTTGTTTGTTTGTTTGCTTTTTTCCTGTAGTCCTTTCAGTAATTATCACCATGGCATATCTGTAATGAGCTCCTTCCCGCCTAGGACAAGGTCTTTCACGACTGATTTGTCCATGGCTGGCACTGGGCTCCAGACTCCTCAAATACATGGCAGGGAACTAGGCTGAAGTTGTTAAGACACGAAACAGTTTGGGTCAGAACCAAATTCTTTTTACAAAGAGAAGAAGTATTCTAAGCCTTTTCTAATCTTTCCAGGAGCAGAAAAGGTTTAAAGTCATGGTATTTAACTACAGTTCTTGGATATCTTTTTAGGAGATTTCAGTAAGGAATAAACTCTTGATTATGTTTGATTGATAAAATAAGCTAAAACATACGTTGAACCCAGATTGTTTATAGAAATTCCAAAAACACATGATCACATATCAAACTTTATAAAACAATAAATTACAGACATGTTGTTCCTTGAACAATAAACCATTAAGGATTTGAAGATTATCCCAAGTAGTAGATTTGAAGATAAAATTCAGTAAGTTGCATGAAAATACTTCAGTTCTATACAAAATCTTTCTGTTATTTTCTGCTATTATTTTCTTGTAGCTGTATACTATTTTATTATATTGTTCACATTTCATAGCATCTTTTGTTTCAGTTTTGGAATCCAGACTACTGTTCAATAGCTCAATGGAATGAATGGCCTTTTTTGTGAAGTTTGTGAATGAAGCCATAGATACTTCTCAACATCTATCACTTTATATTATACTCAGTAACTAATTTATTTATGTATTCCTCCCCTGATTTTGTTGAAAATCTACTATCAGTCAGATGCTTTACTTCAGTTTTTGGCATCTATTTACCAGATTTCTTAGAATTTTGGCTTTGTGGTGCAAATCTAGTGTCTGTATCTACCTCTCTTCCTCCTCACCACTTTTTTCTCCCCCCCCCCCTTTTTTGTTCCTCTTTCCTGTGTTTCCTCTTCCCTTTACTTCTTAAATACCCTTTCAACACGTAAGGATCATTCTTGTCTCACAAAATGAACTCACAGGTCATACAAATTATCTGTGGGTCTATCGTTGGCGATCACTGATGTAACAGCTTGAGGAAATCAGTTCTTTGAATCAATGACTCTTCCCAATCTTGTCCTCACTCTCCAGCAGTATCTAATCGCCATGGCATCCAGAGAGCTTCTGCCAGAACATAAAGTCACATCATATCTTTCAATCTTTCTCTGGTTTTTGATTTTAAAAATAGCCAATGCCTCAAAATGCCTATAAAGCCCTGAGAATCTCAGCCTTCCATTTGCTTTCTGATTTTATTTTCTTCTACTATCCACAGTAAGTGGTATATTCCCCAACACACTAATGTATTTTTGTTCTCTGAGTACTCTATCGATGTTCTTGCCTCATGGCCTTCCCTTCTGGCAGTTCCTTCCACCTGGTATACTCTTTTCCCAAAAATTACACATTGTTGTCTTTGAGAAACTTTTCATATTCCTTCTTAAATTTCACCTTAACTATGCTTGCGAAGTTCAACCTCTCCCCACCGGCAAACACTCTTCATCTCCCTTCCTTGCATTCCATTTCTCTGTAGTACTTACCCACATGGTATTTATTTTGCCCATTCACTTAATTCATATTTATATGTTTATACTTGTATTTATATATTTGCTCATTTTTGTTCACCTACATTCACTACTAGAGGATGAGGATACTTTATTGTTTACTGCCATATTCCCTCAACATAGCTATAAATCATATTTAAGAACAGAACCTGGCATTTGTAGAAAATCAGTAAGTCTTATTAAGTGTAGAGGGGAAAAAAACTATGATTCTGAAATGCACACCCACAATTTACTGTTGATGTACCTAGACAAGTTATCTATATCCACAAAACTAAACGTGTTTCTTCTCTTGTGTAATAGACTTATTATAGTTCTCATCTCAAAACCTCAGAAGAGCCACATGAAATTAAGGTGATATGTAACATGTAGCTGTTATTCGGCATACACTAAGCAGGAATCTAATTTAGAGATGTGTGGACAGATACAGTAAACATGGCAACATTCAGAACCAGAAGTGAGTTTTGTCCTTACATAAAGAGAATAAAAAATCTTGAACACCCAGGGACATAGGACATATGAAAGACAAAATCATAAGTTTACTAAGTTGTTTGTATTTCATTTATTTGCCTGCGTGATCCCAAGATGGTGATGTTATCAGGACAGTGGCATTATATCAGAGAGGGGCAGTACCTACTGCATTACAGTCACAAAATACTCCAGTTTGTGGAGATTTCTGAATTCTCGGGATTTCAAAAAGGGCAGAAACAACAATACCCAGTAGATGAAGGGGAGGAAATGGAAATAAATAGAGCCAGGTACTGTAGCTCCTACCTGTAATCCAGCACTTTGGGAGGCTGAGATAGGTGGGTTTCTGGAGGCAAACATTTCAAGACCAGTATAATCAACAAAGTGAGACCCAACTCTACAAAACAAAGAAAAATTAGCCGGGCAACCTGGTAGGTGTCTATAGCCTCACTACTTGAGAGACTGAGCCAGGAGAATCACTTGAGTCCCAGAGTTTGAGGCTGTAGTGAACCATGATTATGCCATTGCATTCCAGCCTGTGCAATAAAGTGAAACCCATCTCAAAAAATAAGAAACAAGGAAAAAGACTTCATGTATATATACATGAATAGCATAATACATCACTGACATTGAAAACTTATATAATCAGAATAGGGTCCATTTTTAAGGACGACTAATTTAAAGATAAACTGAGGCAAGATAATCAGTGCCATGGGAATTAAACAAAGACTTGCAAAAGAAAAATAAGTTTATTATCCACCTTCCACAACAACATGGGGTCAAGGACCACAGGGAAGCATGGCATATAATTTAAGCAGAGAAGGCTTTACACATTTTTATAAGGAATCAAGGTTAGTTAAAATCTCCAGCAACTGCATTCTTGGGAGTTGATAACACCAATCTTGTTTCCTTAACCTTTGTCAAGGCAAATAGTCCTGTGATTCCATTGGTGGGCTGGTGGGCAGTCACAGGAGCTTGACTACAATTGATGGGCTTAGCTTGGTCTTGTACTTCTGGGAAACAAAAACTTAGAATAAAAGAGTAATTAGTACAAAATGCACATACAAGTTACCAAACTTTTCAACAGCTATCAATAGACAATTATCAATAGCTATCCCTCGTTAGCTGGGTATGTCCTTGACTAATGATTATAGGGCAGGGTGTGTGTGTGTAGCACAATAATGAACTAGAAAAGCATGTGAAAGAAGAAAAAAACTCATTTAAAGTGGTTGCTTTTCAAAAATCAATTCAAATGGATCAAGGACCTAAATGTAAAACCGTAAACTATAGGAATCTTAGAATACACAAGAGAAGCCCTTATGGACATTGGACTAGACAACAAATTCTTGATCACAATCCCACATGCCCATGCCGTAAGAGATAAAATAGACAAGTGGGAACTCATCAAACTGAAAAGCTTCTGTAAGCAAAAGAAACCATCAAGAGAGTGGGGAGATAGTCCACAGAATGGGAAAAAATATTTAAAATTTTGCCAACCGTATATCTTAAAAGGCCTAACATGTAGGAACTACAAGGAACTCAAGTGTGCCAAAAGATTTTTTTAAAAAAAACATTAAAAACTGGACTAAAGACATGAACAGACACTTTTCTTGATCTTTTTTTTTTCTTTTTGAGTTGGAGTCTCACTCTGTCATGCAGACTGGAGTGCAGTGGCCGCTCCCAGCCACCGCAGCCTCAACCTGCTGGGCTCCAGTGACCCTTCCACCTCAGCCTTCCAAGTAGTCAGAATTACAGGCATGCACTACCATGCCCAGCTGATTTTTTGATTTATTGTAGAAATGAGATCTCGCTGCCCAGGCGGGTCTCGACCCGCGGGCTCAGGCAATCCACTCACCTCAGCCTCCCAAAGGCGTGGGATTACAGACTGAGCCACTGAGCCCAGCTAAACAGACACTTTTCAAAAGAAGATATATGAGTAGCCAACGCACACAGGACAAAATGCTCAGTCTCACTAATCATCAGAGAAATGCAAATGAAAATTGAGATACCACAAACTCCTGTAAGAAATGCCATCATTGATAAAACAAAAGACAACAGATTCTGGCAGAGAAAAGGGAATACTTTCAAACTGTTGGTGGGAGTGTAAACTAGTACAGCTTCAGTGGAAAACAGAGTGGTGACTCCTAAAAGATCTAAAAACAGACCTTCCATACAACCCAGCAATCTCCCTTCTGAGAATATACCCAGAAGAACTCAAATCATTCTATAAGGAAGATATCTGCACTCACATGTTTATTGCAGCATTATTCATAGAGTAAAACATGTTTATTGCAGCATTA
The DNA here is from genome assembly GCA_027257055.1 of Cephalopachus bancanus. Taxonomy (NCBI): domain Eukaryota; kingdom Metazoa; phylum Chordata; class Mammalia; order Primates; family Tarsiidae; genus Cephalopachus; species Cephalopachus bancanus. Next base: position 23,373 of record JAPVLO010001831.1, on the reverse strand, counting down.
TTCAATAGTAAAAACATAGAAGCAATGGTGCTGCCCATTGAAAGTGGGCTGGGTTTAAAAAATACGGTACATAACATGATAGAATATTATGCAGCCGTAAAGAAAGAGAAAATTGAGGACTTCACAGCAAACTTGATGTATTTAGAGTTCATAATACTCAGTAATCTATCACAGAAAAAGGACTGAGTACCACATGTTGTCCCTCATAAGCAGCCCCTGAATAATTATAATACCATAAGAAAGAAATTGTTAGCAACCGGACACTGACAGGGGAGGGAGCATGGGGCACTTAACATCAATGAGGGTACCTGATCCCAAACTAGATGCAGTGAGAACTAAAGTGAGGCCCAAACTGTACCTGTGTGATGACCACTTATCTACCTAATCCTGAGTTGTACTCTACATATTTTTTAAAAATATGACTGCTTTGAAATGTCTGCACTTTAGCTAAGGTGACTTCATGTTTACTTTACTAATTTTACCCTTTCAACTAACATTCCTAGAAGTGTCTACATAAAGTAACAGACATTGAAAATACATAAAAGCAAAAACTGGTGGAAATAAAAGGGACCTTTCCAATGACCATTTTATATATAATCCTGATGTACCCCACATCTTTAAAATAAAATTTAACAAATGTAGAAAACAAATAACTTTACTGAAGCTGCCTCTTCTGAGCGTATTTGTCACATAATCAAAAATAAATAAATAAAATGGAGCATGACTCCCACAAATATTGTGTCAAACTTCATCACCTCTCTCTGTAACCAACAGAACACATTGGGCAACAATAGAGTAAGTAAATAGAACACTTGAAAAACACTAAATTAAGGCAATCTAAGTTAGAGAATTACATGTCCATCAACAGCAAACACAATTTTAGAGTAAACACAGAGCATTTGCCAGAATAGACCATATTCTGGACCATAAAACTAATGTAAATACAAGTGAAAGTATTAAAATCACACAAAATGTATTTCTTCACTATCATGTATTAAAGCAGAAATTGATAATTAAAAAGTATCTTTGTAAATTCCAATTGTGAAAGTGAACAAAATATTTCTAAATTAACATCATGTTAAAAAGAGATCACAAGAAAATTTGGGAAATATTTGGAATTGAACAAATGGAAACATAAGACAAAAACTTTGTAGGACAAAGTTCAAGTATTTTCTTTATTTTAAAATGTATATCTAAAAGTTGTAGTTAAGTAAAATCTACGTTGCCAGCTTAATTAACTAGAAAAGCAATGAATTTCATTAAAAGAAAAAACTGGCAATTAGAACATCAGAAGAACATCAAGAAATTGTCACATCTTTTGATGCTTTGAAGAGATTTCAGCTTTTGCAACAAACAGTTTTGGAAAAATTGTTTATGCAAAAAGTATCTTTCCCCCTATTTTGATCATATTTAAAAAATGAATTAAAGAGATAGATGTGAAACCCAACAGTGTAAGGAATTAAAAATATATATATATTTATATATATATATATATATAGGAAATTCAGGCAAGACAAAGCTTATTATGTAGGATACAAAATAAATTTGTCTTAAAGATACATTGGTTTTCATCAAAACTAAGATAATTTGGTTTCTTAAAAGACACTTAAAAAAATAAACCACAGAAGAAGAGAAAATATTTGTAAAACATATCTGCAAAAGAACTGGACTTCATCACATGTAAACACACTCTCAATAATTGAAATAAAACTCAATAAAATGTGGGCCAATATATATAGACATTTAAATAAAAAGAGATATGGGTGCAAGATAAGCATGTAAATAGAATGATGTTTGACAATATTATTCGTGAGGGAGATTCAGATTATTCATGAGAAAAATACAATGACTTTTATAAAGAATTAGACAAGAAAAACATGGAAAGAAAAATTCAAATCAACAAATATAGAACCTACAAGCAAAATTTCTAGTAAAATATGCATAACATTGAGTACAGAAATATGTTTAAAGGAATAATATTAATATTCAAGATAGGTTCATTTTGGAAATGTATGATTATTTCACTTTACAACAAATATAAGAAGAACAACAGACTTTTCATCAGAAACTTTACAAGCCAAAAGACACAGAAGTGACATCTTGGAAGTACTGAAAAAAATTCAACCATTTTTGACACCGAGAAATTAATGAAGAGTGACAGAGCGTTAAACACAGAAAAAGCATTTGCTCAAATTCAGTACTGATTACTGAAGCTCTTAGTAAACAAAGAAAAGAAGGCAAATTAGTTGATATGGCAAGGGAGTCTATAAAAAATATGGAAATTGAAGTTAACAGTATAGTGGCAGGGAAACTCCTTAAAATTTAAGAATGTGATAGGAATTTCTATGGTAACTACTCCTCTTCAACATTGAATTGAGTCCTACAGCCAGTACAGATGGGGGAAACTATTAGAATGAATAAATAATAAAAGAATGTTTGCATAAAAATTAAAGAAATATATTGAAAAAATAGAATTACACACCAAAAGACAATGCATATAAAAATATCAATTAACCCGTTGTGCTCCTGTATGCCAGATACAAATTGAAAGTTCTGCTGAAAATGACATCATTCTGGAAAGCAAAATACTATGGCAACACTCAGATATAACTCTAAGAATAGATGTCAGTGTACATCAAAGGCCTTCAGCCATGAGAATACACTGGAACACAAGAGCTGACAATGTGGTTTCAATGATCACACACTTGGGAGAATGGGGCTAGCCTTCCATGCTTCACTCACTGTTGCAGTAGCCCTGTTGACTGTCCTCCTGGACTACTGACTCTGCTGGTTTGCATTTCAGCCTCTCTGCGTCAGTTTCAAACTGCTCTTTCCTTCTTTCTTCGTCCCCCAAAAACTCTCTGGAGAAGAATTAGATTGGGTTTATTATTATCTATTAAGTGAGTGTGCCTATTAATCAAAGATTTCTATGAGATAAGAATAATAATGACCACTAACATTTAATAATTGGTTTTTTGGACAATCCCTTAAAAAACTGTTAGTTCTAGAGTTTGATTGGAGGTAAATTTATTCCAATAGTCCTCAGGTCTGTGGATGTTCAGAGTGTAAATCTGGCGAGCCAGTTGGGCCCCTGCAGCGCCCAGCGTGGCATAGTAGTGGGCAGTCTGGCTGCTGTTCATGACCAGCAGGTCCAGGGCTCCCAGAATTACAGGGACGAAGCTATCCAGCCATAGTTTTGTGCCCTCCCCAAACCACAGTACCGTGGACTTCAGGCCGATCACAGTGTCTCTTTTGTCCTGATGGGCATACACCTTGCCATAAATGAGTGTCCATATGACTCCAGAAAATAAAGACGCGGGCAAACGGGGGCTCACAGAAACCCTTCATGGCAGACCAGCCAAGTAACGCGTCCCACTTAAACAGCAACCCCAGGACAAACTGAGGCCAATATGTCTCTCTCTTCATCAGTGGGTAGGTGACCACAAGTAGTTAGGACGCTGCTCCCAGAGCTAGAATGGAGCAATTCAGACACAGGAGAACACCCTGCAGCCAACATCAGCTGCCTCCAGAAAAACTAAGGACGGACGAGTTGAAATGCCTCCAGCAGCTCTTGGGATAGTTGCTGTTCTCGAGTTCCTTTCATCACAGTGCCGGTTCCACATGCCATTAAGAGTACAGCCGGCTGCACGCTTTGAATAGCTTCAGTGCCAAAAAGGGACAGCATGCACCAATCTGGAAATCCACCTGGTTCCGCTGCCCAACCAGGGTTCCAGGTGAACGACACGTCCAACAGCCAGGTTCCGACAGGCTTCTCCAGCCACGTGAAGTTCAGGTAGGGTCGCAGGGTGCAAGGCGCTGAGGCCACCCTGGCCACCACGGACATGTAGCATGGACGTCTGCGCGGCCCAGGGTGGACTAGGATGCTAATCCTCCCTGCAAGGTGCCAAGGCAGGGGGTGACCCCGTGGCACCCGGAGTCAAGCACCCACCGAAGCACACAAGAATATCAGCGGCATTACAGTGGTTGCCAGCAATGTTTTCTTCCTGTTACATAAAAGAAGTTAAAGAAAAGTGCTTGAGTTGTATTATAACTAAGGCATTACAAAGATTATAAATATTATAAAAACATAATAAAATAATTCAATTGATTTTTTAAAATTACAGAGGAGTCAAAGGAATTACAATGAACTCAGAAAAAAATTTAGCACAAAAGTTATATGACCTTATGAATTCTCTGACAACAAAAAGAAAACGGGATCATCTACAATTGAAAATGTGGATTGTATTATACAGACAGCTATAACATACAAGAAGATATAGATTATTGTCAAAATAGACACAATATTTGTCCTTTACATTAATTATCAGAGGTGATTAAAATAAGGATTTGCTGAAAATCAATCCTGAAGAACTAATGTATTTGTGACTATTTTATGTGAAATATTTCAAGAAAAATAATTGTCCTGGTATTAAATAGCAACTTTATATGTTCCTGAGTAACTGGTATAATTTAATAGATGACTACAACGTGATGAAACTCTACAATGGCTGATAGTTTTGTAACTCTAATTCAAGCACTATCAATTTCAAAGGTTTCTAGAATTATGTGGCTAAAGTTGACACCCATTATTTATACTAATATTCGTATACATTTATAGTCTTAGAGAATTGCTAAAAACATTGTATTAATGAATTATAGAATCTTATTTAAATGACCCTAGAAATCACCTGGTCCACATTATTACTATATAGACAAGGACAATGAAGCCTGAAGACGTGTCAAGAGGTCCTGTTGGTTTTAACAATTTAGTAGAAAAATTGGAAAGAAAAAGTGGGTGTGTTGTGTCCTGGGCTGCAGTGAACATTGTATTTGCTGCACCTGGTTTCCCTTTATTTTGAGCAGAACTGTCTCATCTCAAAAGAAATGTTCAAACCCTAACTACCAGTTCCTATAAATGTCACTGTTTTTAGAAATTGGCTTTTTCAGATGTAATGAAGTTAAAATGAGGTCACACTGGCTTACTGAAATGAACCCTAGTCCAATGGCCGGTGTCCTTAGAAGAAGACGAAGATTTGAGTATAGAGACAAGCGCAGAGGACAGAAAATGTGAAAGCACAGCAGACACATAGGGAGAAGGCCATGTGAAGACAGAGGCAGAGACTGGAATGGTATGTCTTCAACCAAGGAACACCAAGTTTTGCTGGCAACCACTGTAAACCAGGAGAGAGAGAAGGAACAGATTCTCCTTCACAGCTCTTATAAAAGAGGCCAAAGTAAGGAATTCTCCCTTCACACACTTAATGATACAGTTTTTGCTGTTTTAATTACAATTTTAATAGTTTAGTTTCTGTCAAAATATTGTTGTTGTATACACTTCTAAAATATTCATAGTTTTTATTTCTCAATACATATTCAACCTCATCTCAGTTTATCAATTTAGTGTCATAAGGTTGTTCATACAATTACATTGATATCCTAAAAGATCTGTTGTGTTAATATCTTTCTTGCTTTTGATCTAGGTGATTTGTGTGTGTGTGTGTGCGTGTGCGTGTGCGTGTGCGTGTGTGTGTGTGTGTGTGTGTGTGTGTGTGTGTGTAAATGTGCTTCCAATTGTTCTTGGTAGATATCTATCCTTTTTTTGTTTTTACTTGAAAAATATTTTCAAATTTTGTCTCTTTAGAAGCATTATTTAGAATATGTGTTTCCAAATATTTGAAGATTGGACAGAGGTTTTCTTTTCCTTTTTTTTTTTTTTTTTTTTGAGTTGGAGTCTCACTCTTGCTGCCCAGACTGGAGTGCAGTGGCCGCTCCTGGCCATCGCAGCCTCGAACTGCTGGGCTCTGGCGATCCTTCTGCCTCAGCCTTCCAAGTAGCTGGAATTCCAGGCATGCGCTACCACACCCGGCTGATTTTTTGATTTATTGTAGAGATGAGGTCTTGCCAAGTTGCCCAGGCGGGTCTCGAACCCGCAGGCTCAGGCAATCCACTTACCTCAGGGTTCCAAAGGCGTGGGATTACAGGCTGAGCCACCGAGCCTGGCTGGACAGAGATTTTCTGATATGACCTCTAATTAAATTGTGATCAAATGATACTCTGTATTGTTCAAATCTTCTTACTTTTATTAAGAATTTAAATTTCTCATGATTAATTTAAATTTAAGTGTATGAGACCATTTTTTCATGGTTCAGAATATAATCTATTTTGATCCATGGTTTCTATCATATGGAGTGTTCTAGAAATGTCAATTAAATCATGTTAGTTGATAATGTTGTCCAGAACTTTTCTATCATTTCTGATCTGATTTCTACTTATTTGATTCATTATTGAAATAGTAAAATCTTACTGTAATTGTGAATTTTTCTATGTCTCCTGGGATTTCAACTAAGCTTTGCCTCATCTATTTTGAGGTGTTCTAAGCATAAACATTAATGTCGGGGTGCCAGCCCCGACCAAGGTGGAAGGGTTAGGACCACAACGGAGAATCAGGACGGAGAGAAGCGACCACTCAGAGGCAGTTCTTCTGGGAACAGTCTGATCAGGACTGAAGCTAAATTTTATTTGGACTCCTTCCAACTTATATACCTTTTTCTATACCCTCCATTAGTGTGATAATCACTTGTTGGGGGCGTACAAATTGTTATGCAAATTACACATCACAAGACTATCACAAGACCATCACGAGACTTGCAAGTTCCAAGCAAACAATTACAATTCCATGATGCATGACGTGCTTCACAAAACTTACATTAAATTCACAGGTGTACAATTTCAATACAGATTGTTCAAGTGTTTTCCATAATGTTCAATGAATCATTCACACTATACTTTTTGTTCCATACCCTGATTAATACAAAAACTTTTTTAAGTTAAATCCAAGTTTACTGACTCCTAATATTTTTAACGATTAATATTATCAACTTAACACTATACTATAATCTATAAGTTTACTTAAATGACTCAGTTATTCTATTAATCTATTATGGTTCAATGTAGTGTCCTGTAATTCTATAACGATGAAAACTTATTCTTAAATTATAAAACCTTACCATGACTTAAATGAATTTCCTATGTCTAAACTTTAATTTTTCTAATGATTGACCTTTAATACTATGCTATATCCTATTAAGCCAATACCTTATCATTAATTCTTTTATAAATCGTATAGTAACTATTATATTTGAATAATGTAGCCAAAGGAAACAAAACAGCAAGCATAAATTTACTCAAATATACTCTAAAATGTAACTATAAGTGTATATGTATATATTTTATCCTAACAAGTTTACTCTAGAAATCAAATAGTAGCTGTCACACTCTTGAATAAGGAAATGCATGGCCATCATGTTAATGGCTTTGGGCTGAAGCAAACAGTTTCAGCTGAAGCAAACAGTTTTGGTATTTAACAAAACAAAAGCAAGGAAATGCATAGCCTGTAACAAAACAAAAGCGATCGTTCTGCCTGGCTAGGGGCAGGGCAATAAAACTATTATGGTAATTTAGTTTCTAATCCTAGCTCTAGGGGAAACTGCTTTCGGGAACAAGAGCTGACTCACCAGTCTACCAGAAAATAGAAGTTTGAAAATATCTGGAAAGAAATAAGTTTTACTGCCATGTAGAACTTTTCTATAATTTCTGATCTGATTTCTACTTATTTGATTCATTATTGAAATAATAAAATCTTACTGTAATTGTGAATTTTTCTATATCTCCTGGGATTTCAACCAAACTTTGCCTCATCTATTTTGAGGTGTTCTAAGCATAAACATTAAAATTGTGTACTCTTGATGAATCAACATTTATGGTGAAATTACCTTTGGTTTTTCTGTTAATATTCTTTGCCTTGAAATAATATGTTTTAAAATTAGTATACTATTTCAGCTTTCTTTTGCTCGAAGTTAACATTTTTTAATGCTTTCCTTCTTTTTTCCTTATAGTCAACAGTATCATCTTAATGAAAATAAAATGCTAGTGGTCTGATAATATTGGGTGTTACTTTTTCATCAAAGCTTATTTTTCTGCCTTTTCTTTAAGGTGTTAATGACATTTATATTCAATGTTATCACTGATAATGTTGGGTTTAGACTAGCAATTGTTATATACGCCATATTGTTCTAAATGCAATTGTTCAATTTTTTTCTGTTTCTGATGTTGATTTTAGGATATTTTGAGTTATTTTAATGATTCTATACTCTGTCTGTACATCAGCTCCAGGTTTTAATCTCAGGGAGTGCACCAGGGTCTGTTTGCATTTCCCTTTGCTGAGTCGTGCTTGAGATATTCTCTCAAGTATGCTGAAACACCCATAGAATTAAACTCTTTTTCTTCACAGCTCCCAGGAGTCACGGCCCTTCCTTGCCTAATTAACAATGCCTTAACAACAATTTATTTGTATATTTTGATCTTTTTTGGTTGTTTCAGACAGCAGAATTGATCTTGATAGGAGATAAGTATAGTCCCTGTTACTCTGTCTTGACTAAGAAAAAACATAGTTTAATTATATGCAGTTTTATTATACTTTGTCAAGTATAGTATCATAGATAAAGAATCTCAAAAGTTATCATATTTTGAACTTAAAAAATTCCCATGTCTATTTCTAAATAACCTCAGTTGATATTAGCAAGCCTTCAGGAATATCAAAAGCTGCCTAAAAAGGTGATTGTAAAAATCTCACAAAGATCCCATTATTTTAATAAGGTTAAACTTTTCCCATTAGTCTCTACTACCTCCTACTTTGCTCTTCATAACACTAAGCTAATGGGACCTGCACAAATATTTCATCAAAATAAACATTATTGATATGTTAGAAAAAAACCAATATACATAAAGCTTTTTGATGATGCTTCAAAGTTAACCTGATGTTGGGAGACAGCCTTGGAGGTCCACATGATTGACAGGGTCCCGGTGGGCCGAAGACCCCGGGCTACAGGGCGAGCCCGGGAAGCTGAGGCCCTTCTGTCTTCCACCTTTGCTGTTTGATATGGCTGAAGAAATTCTGTGCAGTCGTGGAAGAAGAAAATGGCATGTTTATGTGAAGTACTCACACGTAACCTGAGAATATCATGGTTCATTTTCCCATTTTCCCACTATGCCGCTTGGCCTTTTCTAACATATGTAAGGGTTAAACTCTGAAGCACATCAAGAATGCTTTCTTTCACTTGGTTTTAAGTTACTAGATATTACTTGAGTAAAAAATGATATAAGCATATTCACTCATTTGATTTAGAATTATGCAGCTTAGTGTTCAGACATAAGGTTTTTTAGAAGTACAAGTTTATGGTAAGTTTATTATGAGTTCATTATAAGTTCTAACACTTATCTAGGAGTTATGTAGGTGACTTACAACACTGTCTTCACAGACTTAGGATAAAGATAAATCGTTAAGGTTTTTACTTAATTCTATAGTTAAATTTTAAGTAAACGTTTATAGAGTGGGTTTTCACTGAATTCATAATATACTAATTAGATACGTTTATGATAATTAACTAAATATAGAAAGCAACCTTGGGGGCCTGGGAAATGTCATTAAAAGCTTCTTTTGAGTTTTCTTTAGAATAGACACTGCAGGATAAGAGAAAAGTAACGAAGACACCTGGACAAGAAAGGCGATTACAAAAGCTTTGAAGGTTGTAAAAGCCCAAAGAGAAGAACTGCTACATGAAGGACCGTGCACCTAGGAACTTTCTTGAAGCACTTCAAGGACTGTAATTTGGGACTCTTTTGAAAAGAGTTGCTGGCAGTGCTATTCTAGGCATGATAATTGTTTTATCCATGTGTTACTCATAATTGGTACATGTAATACCATACAAGTTTATATAATCAATATACATATGTATGAGGGTTGACAAAAATTATTAGGCTCTGATTATGCTTAACAAGGTTTTTACTTTGTGTCATTAATTAAGTTTTAGTGCTATAGCTACTTTGAAGATTGTTTTAAGTTCATAAGTTTAAGTTCACACAATGATAAAATTGGTGCCTCAAAGATAATAATAATTGCTTCACTGCCTATCTTAAGACAAAGACATTTTCCAGGAGGTTGCCAAGCATAAGGGAAAACAGCCAAATCACTATTATCCTAAACTTAAAAGCTCATTGGCAATTATGCAACCATAATAATTTTAGTTGTGTTAGTTTTATTTCATTATGTTTCATTCACTTTATATGTTTATCCAGAGTAAAGATTAGTGTATGTATTTTCACAGTAAGTGACTTTCATAGTTATTCTTTAAAAGCTAGCCACTGTTGTTTGGTCAAGTTAATGGGCTTCATATTCCTGTTATCACTAGGTACAGTCTATAGTTTGTTTTAGTGATTTTATGGCCTTTTTAATTAGACTAGTGATGTGGAACCGAAATCAAAGTAAATCTTGTATGCATTGTGTTTAGTTTAAGTGAAACTCCTTTTGCACTTATCTCAAGACTCATTAACTGAAAGTAGATACTGTTTTTGGCTTATTCGTTTCTTCCAAAGACCGCTAGATGGTGGTCACTTTTAAAACATATGTACATGAAGGAATTTTCTTTGTTTTGCCCCTTTTACAAATGTTATAAAAGCTTTATGTTAACTAATAAAAAATGTCATCTGCTCAGGAAGCAGGTGTCCGGGAATAAGATTTTCATCTTTCGCCTATCCGTCTCTCCTTCAGGAGATCTCACGACCTGGCAAAGGGGCTGGACCCCTTCAAGTGGACCCCTTCAACCTGCTGCCTCATTCCAGTTTGGCACATGAAAATGTTTGAAGTATTTTATTGTCAGGGTCTCTGCCAGCCCCGACTTATATGAGGGTAAGGTTAGACCGCTTCGGTGGATCAAGACGGAGAGAAGAAAATGACTCTGAGGCCATTCTTCTGGGAACAGTCCGATCAGGACTGAAGCCAAATTTTATTTGAACTCCTTCCAACTTATATACCTTTTTCCATACCCTCCATTAGTGTGTCAATCACTTTGGGGGCGTACAAACTTTATGCAAATTACGCATCACAAGACCATCACGAGACTTGCAAGTTCCAAGCAAACAATTACAATTCCATGATACATGACGTGTTTCACAAAACTTACATTAAATTTACAGGTATACAATTTTAATACAGATTGTTCAAAGTGTTTTCCACAATGTTTAATAAATCATTCACATTATACTCTTTGTTCCAGACCCTGATTAATACAAAAACTTTTCTAAGTTAAATCCAAGTTTACTGACTCCTCATATTTTTAACGATTAATATTATCAATTTAACACTATACTATAATCTGTAAGCTTACTTAAATGACTCAGATATTCTATTAATCTATTATGGTTCAACGTAGTGTCCTGTAATTCCACAACGATCAAAACTTATTCTTAAATTATAAAACCTTACCTATGACTTAAATGAATTTCCTATGTCTAAATTTTAATTTTTGTAATGATTGACCTTTAATACTATGCTTTATCATTAATTCTTTTATAAATCATATAGTAACTATTATATTTAAATAATGTAGCCAAAAGAAACAAAACAGCAAGCATAAATTTGAAATATCCTCTAAAACGTAACTATAAGTGTATAAATATATATTTTATCCTAACAAGTCTACTCTAGAAATCATATAGTAGCTTTCACACTCCTGAGTAAGGAAATGCATGGCCACATGGCCTCGGGCTGAGGTAAACAGAGGCAGACAGAGTTTCGGTATGAAACAAAGGCATAGTCGCCAAGTTAATGGCTTTGGGCTGCAGACAGTTTTCAGTATTTAACAAAACAAAGACAAGGAAATGCATAGCCTGTAACGGGAAAAAGCAGTCGTTTCTGCCTGGCCAGGAGCAGGCAATAAGACTATGATGGTAATTTAGTCTCTAATCTTAGCTCTAGGGGAAACTGCTTAAGAGTTGACTCTCCAGTCTACCAAGAAAATAGAAGTTTGAAAAATATCTAAAAAGAAATACAACTTAGAATCATATAAGATAATTCTGCTGAGCAGCTTTCCATCAGGCTTTACTGCCACGTATGCACACTGGTCACTAATCACACGCCAATATTATAGGTATAACTGACATCCTATGTCAGAGGCAATCTTCCAGATGGGCCTTTACAGGCCTCAGCCATGTAGCTATAGATGTTGGCTCCCAACATTGTATAAGAATCAATGTGATTGTTATATAAGAGTTTTATAAACATACACACAAATATAATGGATTTTACCGCATGTGTTAACAGAGCATTGTAATGAAGAAGCAGCTATTAACTCTTATTCTATACTAGCCGTTCTATACTGGTTTCAATAGTAACATGTGAAAATGTTGTATAAATAAAATTTTAGTAGAAATTGATATTGAGTTTAGAATATTCAGTAGTGTGAAACCAGTATTTTAATGGATACGAGAGATCTCTATTGTACCTTTAATAAATAGTCAAGAGTACTTTCAAAAACTGTTATTAGGTGTCAGTAAATCTTTCCCTATCCGATTAGGTCTGATTAATTCAACCCAAATATTGAGCTGTTGTAATTAATGTAAGGAGTGGTATAGTATTTTCAATGTGTTGATTAGCTGCTATATGTTAAAAATACCACCAACAAAACAATATGCCTACAAGGGACATACGTCCTACATTTCTGTGATTTCATTTATGCATGTATTATACATCAAGTGCAAAGAGGGAAGTTTTATAGCACGCACACCTGGTTTTGTACCTGGGTCTTACTACTTTGTGAGTGAGATAAAAGAAACTTCATTGTCTGTTCTACTTAGTCGCTCTCCTCCTTAAAAATATGGAGTCTTTACTGAATGCATACTATGAGTATCTGGTGAAATGAGACATGAAAAATCAGTTTCTGAAATTTGGCATATATACATAATGTTCACACTTTTCTGTTGTAATAAAAATAAATTGTCATTTGAAGAGCATCTGGCAAGATTCTGGTGTGGCTGACAAAGGAAAGCAGTACTGACTGCTATGTATCAGGCCCTCATGAAGGCCTACCATATGTCAACTCCCTAGTACTTACCTGTGTGACCCTAGGTGGTGTACTTTACCTCGTGTTTTGGTCCTCTGTCGCTGCCTCTGTTGTGTCACTAGGTTAGAAAGTTAGATTATGGGCAAATATAAAAATCAATACATGCAAAGTAACCATTAGATTGGCTCAGAGATGCAGGAAGTATTGACCAAGAAGTTTATAATTTATATTGGGAGTCAAAGATTTTCTGATTGGCAGTTGGTTTAAACAGTTCATCTTTGTCTAAAGATTTACATAGCAGAAGGGAATGCTGAAACAGAAACAACAGGGTTGTGGGAGCCAAGGCCTTGTTATATAGATGATGTCTCAGGGGTGGCAACCCTCAGAGCACAGGTGATACTGTACCTGAGTCAGGTTGAAATTTGATATCTTATTGCCACAAAAAAATGTGTTTAGTCAGTCTATGATCTCTATTTTAATGTTAATGCCAGTCAGTTGAGCCTAAACTCCAAAAGGGAGAGAGTATAAGGAAGTATGTTCAACCTCTCTTCTGTCATGGCCTAGAATTTAGTGTTTCAGGTTTCTCTGAAATCCCCTTAGCCAAAAGAGATGGTCTGTTCAGTTGGTTGGAGGCTTAATATTATTTTTGGTTTACTCAAGGTTGTCATCTCTGACACTCTAATTTCACACAGAGACTCAGGGCTCAAATTCTTCACTAAACATGTGAAGTCACAAAGGTACCTAGTTCTACCTCCTAGTCCCTGGAAACAATATTTTGTGTATGTCTGGTTAAAAACACATCAGACCACATGCATGTCATATCTTTCTCCGCAGTTGAGTAAAAGAGCAAAGACATGAGAAAAGGCAGATTAATAAGAACTAAAGTTGTGAATACATAGCCTCTGGGAAAGTTAAGGGATCAATAAGTCATATCAGTAAGGGAAAGAAGAGTCCCTGTAAACAGCAGTGACCATTCTCCCAGTCTCAAGACTAGAGACATCTTGCCCAGAGCTTTTGTCATCCAGGTGAACAGTCAAGCCAGAGAAGGCCCGGCTTATTGTACGTGCAGGTCTCTTCAACTCTCCATTGTGGAGTGTCTGAAATACAGAGTCTTCTAACTGAACTGGTCTGCCCCATGGTCTCCCATACAAACACACAGACACTCATACACAAGTGCACACACAACTCTTGAGATTTGGGGCCTCTGACTTATGTAATTAGGGCAGGTTAAGTATACCTTAAAAGGATTAGTTCCTTTTTCATGGACTAATGTCCTATTGTTGAAACCGAATATGCAGAGAGAGACTTTCTCATTATTTAATGTGATCGTACATGGAGTCATCCATGGAATGGTGTCTCCTGAGGTTCTTAGCAGGTGTCATAGTGCCTCATGGTCTGTTTTTCTTCTTTATATCACAGGCATCATTGTTTTGACCAGGTGTCTCCAAATAGTTGATCAACAATGCTGGCTACTCTAAAGTCACAAGAAACACCCTGGCTGGATGGATCCCTGGTGTCTGTACTCAAAGGAAGACTAGATGGCTTCCTACAAATCCATAGTGCTATTCTCAATGCACCACCTGTGATGAACAATGGGGCCTCAGGTGCTCTGTGTGAATGGGAGACCACATCTGGATACAGGGGGAGACATGATCTGACAGCCATGGAAGGAGAGGTGGTATCTAAAGTCCTGGAGCCAAAGGTTAGCTTGGATAATGATGTGGGCGAGGTGCTGCTCACTAGAGCAGAAGTCACTTGAGGAACGATGATAGGAAGTCTTATCAAAATGGAGCTGGGGAGAAAGGGTTCCTGCTCTTGCCATTGCATATCCTAAATTTGGGCTAACTGGTAGTTTTCTAGGCAAAGGGATGGTAAAAACATGGAGTGAGACAGGAGAAAAATGTAGGTAGGCAGATGCATGCTGACGACTATTCAGAAGGCCACTGCACAGCTAAAAAATTTTGGATTGGAGAAAGTGTGAATGCATGCTCTCTGACGCTGGGGGTAGATCTGAAAGTCACACTTTGAAACAGGAGTACTGTCAATGCAAATAACACCAGGATCTGAAATGGGGTGTGAGGTGAAGTGAGAAGATTTGTTAGCTGACTGACTAGAAATGACTCCAGTGGAATTCATTGCTTGCCAGGGTAGCAAGGGTCATAGAGGAATGTACTGGATGAAGGAAGAGGAAGGAAAAAAAAAGGATGGGAATCTCCACACATGACTTCCTGGGACCTCCTTTTGCAGGACTGAGATTTATGGAGAAGGGCATACGGCTAGAAGCATAAGACATTTGCATTGTGCTCGCCTCTATCCCACCATAGCTGCAGTGGAATTGGCAGCAGCAGGAGCAGTGGTTTTGCACTGGCAGCTCTGGGTGGGGAAGAGCTCCTTGGTGGAATGCATGGGGCTTGTTGTCCTGAATCTTCTTCGCAGGCAACAGCAGCATCAGCCAGCCTGGAGAGCTGGATACTCTGGCATTTCCCTGGAGAACTTCAGCTGCAAGGAGAAGCCTGGGACTGGGTCCACGTGGATGGTTGCATCAAAGAGGTGGGACTTCACCAGCAGAGCTGTGTCCACTGGGATCTGTATGTTGTTCCCAGAAGGAACTCACTGAAGACACTTGGACCTTCTGACTCAAATTCTTTTTTCAGTATGAGCTGGGAGGTTTCCCTCCAGAAGCACAGGCCTGAGCTTCAAGGAGGAGAGTTGTCACTGGGTCTCTAGGGGCCGAGATGTCAATGACACCTTCTCCTTCTTGGGGTGGATCCTTTCTTGACCTCCTGTTCTTTGGTCTCATTCTGATCCTCCTCTTTCCTCACCTTTTTGGGTGGTCTTGGGCCCTCCCTTTGATCTCCTTGGAGAGTCTGGATGGTACCAATTTCATAGGACTGACAACCTGTTCTGGTGGGGAAGGCAAGAGGGTATACTTGCGGCTGAGAGGAGAGACCCTGGCAGAGATCAAGTGTCTATACTTCAGTGACTTCTCTGCTGACAGTGCGGGTTTCTTCTCTGGGGTTTGACTCCAGGATTCAGGCTGTGGGGTCCCCAGAGTGGAGCTTGCGGCCAGTGGGACAGGACACCCCTCTTTCGGGGCGATGTAGAGTCTAGGGGGTGGAGTCATACGACCCCCTTGTGGGCTCAGCAGCCCGAGGGAAGGAAAAGGACGATGGGCAAGTTCAAGAGCCGCCGGTTGGCCCTGGCCAGGCGGGCGGAGGGCGGGGACGGGTGGGATCCGGCGCCGCCGGCATTGCCGGCGGGTCCAGAAAGCAAATTTAGCAAGAAAGAAACTAAGTTGCCCATGGCGGGCACGCTATGTGGCCTGCGATCGCCAGAAAAGAGTCAGCTGCAGAGATGAGCCGCCTAGCGACCAACTCTTCTCACAGCCAAGCACACACTGGCCAGCCCCGCGCCTGTGACGTCTCAATGGGGCGCGTGACAGAGACGTGGCGCGTCAGGGCGGGCGCGTGGGCCCCGCGAGCACCACGAAGAGGCGACAACTGGCACAGCGCGAGGCCCCGCCAACCACTGGCGCAGGTCGACATTCTAGTGCCGCGGAACCTCCTAGCTCTGCTTGCAGCTGATTGGCTCCAGAGGGGCCTCTCGGTGCGGGTGGGGGAAGGGGGAGGGGAGCGGGGAGGTCTGTCCGCCTTGGGCATTCAGTGGCTGAGTATCCTTGGCCTTGTCCTTCGGGTTGAGGGGGGAAGGGGGGAGCAAAGCCGCCTCACACTCAGTCGAGGAGCAACCCAGGTCTTCCAGACTTCCCCAGGACCTCTCCCATCTCCTCGGCGGCCCTGGTCGCAAGGGTCAGGAGCCCAGCTGCGAGGGGTTCCCAGGAGGTGACGCAGTTGTCAGACCTGATACCAAGATAGATGAACTGACGGAGACGAGAAGTTCAAGACCAGGCTGCACAATAAAGTGTGACCCCAACTCTACAAAACAGAAAAATTAGCCAGGCGAGGTGGTGAGTGTCTAAAGTTCCTCTACTGGAGAGGCTGAGTCAGGAGGATCACTTGAGCCCATGAGTTTGAGGCTGTAGTGAACCATGATTATGCCACTGCACTCCAGCCTGTGCAACAAAGTGAAACCCAGGCTCAAAAAATGAGAAAGAAACAAAGAAAAACTTCATGTATATATACATGAATAACATCATACATCACTGACAATGAAAAACTTAATAGGAATGGGGTCAATTCTCAAGAAAACTAATGTAAGGATAATCTGAGGAAAGGTAGTCAGTGCTGAGGGAATAAAGCAAAGATTTGCAAAGAGAAAAAAAAATGTTATGCACTTTCGACAGATATGTGCTAAGGCTCACAGGCAGGCATGGCATATGCTTTACGCAGAGAGGACTTTTAAAGTTTTTATTTGGAAGCAGGGCTAGTAAAAATCTCCAGCAACTGCATTCTTGGTTGTTGTTAACACTGGTCTTGCTTTCTTTGCCTTTCTCTAGCAATTAGTCTTGTGATTCCATTGGTGGGACCATGGATAGTCACAGGAGGGTGATTGCAATGGGGGGGGGTTAGCTTGATCTTGCATTGCTGGGAAACAGATACTTAGAATAAAGAGTAAAGAGTACAAAATACACTTACAAGCTACAAACCAATTATCAATAGCTATCCCTGGTTAATTGGGTTACTCCTTGGCTTATTATTAGAGAGCAGGGTGTTTGTGGAGCACAATAAGTAATTACAAAAGCATGTGAAAAGAATTTTTAAAAAGTTCAGTTAAAATGTCTGCATTTAAAACATCAACTCAGAATGTACCAAAGACCTAAAGTAAAACCTCAAATTATAGGAATCTTAAAAACACAAGAGACAGCCTTACGGAATTTGGAATAGACAACCAATTCCTGATCAAAATCCCAGATGCCCAACCATAAGAGGTAAGATAGACAAGTGGGACTTTATCCAACTGAAAGGCTTCTGCAAAGCAAAAGAAACCATCATGAGAGTGAGGAAACAGACCACAGAATGGGAAAAATATTTGCCAACTATATATCTTACAGAGCCCTAATATCCAGAATCAATAAGGAACTCAAACATGCTGAAAGAAAAAAAACAAAAAGCCCCCTAAAAAATAGTCAAAGACATGAACAGACACTATAAAAGAAGAATATATATGAACAACCAACATACACATGAAAAAATGCTTAGCCTCATTAATCATCAGAGAAATGCAAATCAAAATTATGATACCACCTAAGAATGGCCATCTGTAGTAAAACAAAAAACAACAGATTCTGGAAGAGAAAAGGGAATGCTTCTATACAGTTGGTAAGAGTGTAAACTAGTACAACCTCTGTGAAAAGCAGTGTGGCGATTCCTAAAATATCTAAAAATTGACCTTCCATACAACTCAGCAACCCTTCTTCGGGAAGTATACCCAGGGATCCTCAAATTATGCTATAAAATGGTATCTGTACACACGTTTTTGCAGCATTATTGACATAGTAACAATATGGAAACTACAGTGCTGCCCATTGAAAGTAGACTAGACTTTAAACGTGGTACATAACACGATGGACTATTATGCAGCCATAAAGAAAGACAAATATGGACTTCAGAGCAACTTGAATGGATTTAAAGTCTAAAATACAGAGTGATCTATCACAGAAACAAAGACCTGAGTACCACATGTTCTCACTCATAAGCGGACACTGAACATTTATCATAATACTATAAGAAAGGATTTGGCAGTAGTGGGAAACTGCCAGAAGAGTAAAGAGGAGGCACTTAATATCAATAAGGGTACCTGATTCCAAACCAGGTGATGTGGGGACCAAAGGGAGGTGCAAACTGTACCTGTATTAGGACCACTTATCTACCAAATCCTGAATTGTACCCTACATATATTTTTTTTAATGGTTGCGTTTAAATGTTATTTAAATGTCTGCACATTAGCTAAGGTGACTCCATTTTGACTTTACCAATTTTATCCTTTCAACTAACAATCCTAAATGTGTCTGTGCAAAACAACAGATATTGAAAATACATGAAAACAAAAACTGGTAGAAATGAAAGGGACCTGTACAATGACCATATGTATACCTAACCCTGAATTGTACCCAATATCTTTAAAATAAATATTCTAAAAATAGTAATAATAAAATAAAATACATAGAAATAAGAAATAACTTTTTAAATAAAAGTGATTCTCTTCTGGGGGTATTGATCACATATTTTTAAAAAAGGAAAACAAGATAACTACAAATATTGTGCCAAACCTCATCACTCCTCTCTCTGTAACTAATAGAACATGTCGGGCAACAATATAGTAAGTTGAAAAACACTAAGTTAATCTAATTTGGAAAATACCCCGTCCAACAATAGCAGACACACCTTTAAGGTAGACATGAAGCATTTGCCAGGATAGACCATATTCTGGGCCATAAAACAAACATAAATACATTTTAAAGTATTAAAATCACACAAAGTATATTTTCTCACTACCATGTATTAAAACAGGAATTAATAATTAAAAAGGATCTTTATACATTCCAATTACTGAAATTGAACAACAGATTTCTAAAGTAACCACATACCAAAAAGAGATCACAAGAAAATGCAGGATTATCTGGAATTGAACAAATGGAAACATAAAATACAAACTTTGTGGGACATGGCTCAAGTACTTTTTTTAACTTAAAAGTCCATATTTTAAAAATGCAGACAAATCAAAATCTAAGTTTCAAGCTTTATTAACTATTAAAGCAATGAATTTCATTAAAAGACCAGAAATGTAGAAAAATAGAACATTGTGGGTCCAGAAATTCACCCATCTTTTGATCTTTTGAAGGGATCTTCTTATGCAAAAAAGTACCTTGACTCTTATTATGAATCATATTTTAAAACTGAATTAAAGACCTAGGTGTAAAACCTAATGTTATAAAGTATTCTTAAAAATATGTTGGAAACCCAGGTAAGGCAAAATTTATTAGGTAGAATTCAAAATAATAATTATTATTTTTTTTGAGCTGGAGTCTCACTTCTATCATACAGATTGGAGTGCAATGGCACACTCATAGCTACCCCAGAATCGACCCGCTGGACTCAGGAGATCCTTCAATCTCAATCTTCCAAATCCAGAATACAGGCACGTGCTACTACACCCAGATATTTTTTTTATTTATTTATTGTAGAGATGAGGTCTCACCAAGTTGCCCAGGCTGTTCTCGAACCCGTGGGCTCAAGCAATCCTCTCACCTCAGCCTCTCAAAGTGCTAGGATTACAAGCTTGAGTCATCAACCTCAAAATAAATTTTTTAAAAATATGAACTGGTTTTCATCAAAACTAAGACAATTTGCTTTCTTAAAGACACAAAAAATGAACCATAGAAAAAGAGAAAATATTTTAAAGAACTCCACTTTCATAAGTGAAAGAACTCTACTTTATTACATGAAAACACACACTCAATAATTTTTTAAAAAACTCTATAAAATGTGGGCAAAGATTTGTGTAAACATTTTAATAAAGAAGTGATTTGGGTGCAAGATAAGCCCACAAAAATAATCGTGTTTGACAATATTATTAATTAGGGAAATTTATATTATTCATGAGAAGTAAGAATACAATAACTTTTATAAAGAATTAGACAAGAAAAACATGGAACAGAAAAATTCAAATCCACACATAGAACTTACAAAGACAATTTCTAATAAATATACAGTACACTAGGTCCAGAAATATGTTTAAAAGAAAAATATTAATTTTCAAGATAGGTTCATTTTGAGATGCAATGATTATTTCACTTTAGAACAAAAATAAGAACAACAGACTTCTCATCAGAAACTTTATAAGCCAAAAGAAGTAACCTACTTGGAGTACTGCAAAGAGTAATGTATTTAAGGCACTGAGAAATTAATGAAGAATGACACAGCTCTAGACATAAAAAAATCATTTGGTCAAATTTAGTAGTGATTCTGGATTCAAACACTAAGCAACAAAGAATAGAAGGTATATTGCTTGAAATGCTAAAGGAGCCTATCAAAAGTATGGAAATTAAAATTAACAGTATAACGGCAGGGAAACGCCTTAAATTTAAGAATGTGATAGGAATTTCTGTAGTCACTACTCCTCTTCAACATTGAATTGAACCTTCCAGCCAGTACAATATAACAAGCAAATAAAAAACATGCAGATGGGGAAAAAAAATCCATATTCATAGATAAATATGAATGTTTACATAAAAATTCAACAAATATATTGTTAAAATAGAATTACACACAAAAAGATAATGCATATAAAAATAACATGAATTCCCAGTTGTGTTCTGGTAGGCCATATAATTAAAAGTTCCACTGAAATAGACATGATTCTGTAAAGCAAAAAGTTACATAACACTAATTTATAACTCTAGGAATATGTGTCTGAGTACACGCAAAGGCCTTCAGTCATGAGAATATACTGGAGCACAAGATCAGACAATACAAGCTCATTGGTCACACACTCAGGAGAATGAGGCTAGTGTTCTGTGCTGCACTCGCTGTTGCATTGGCTCTGTTGACAGTCTTCCTGGTCTGGTGACTCTGCTGTACTACATACATTTCAGCCTTTCTGAATCAATTTCATACTGCTCCTTCCTTCTACCTTTATACCACATAAACTCCCTTAAGAAGAATTAGATTGCATTTCTTATTACCTATTCAAGGAAGTGTGTCTATTGTTCAGAGGTCCCTAAGAGATAAGAATAGTAATCCCTAACATTTAATAAATTCTTATTTGGTTTTTGGTCACAGCAGCTTTTATTGTTCCCTAAAAAGTCCATTTTCCTGTAAAGACATTCATTCAGATGAGACAAACACCAGGTTTTTCCAAAGTGCCTAAACGCATCCAATTCCCATGACTTTAATGAGAATAATAAGGCACCAAAGAATGCATCCACTTCAACACTCAGGGTCATCAATTCCTGCAGAGTCCTTGGTTTCTGTGACAGGGGAAGAATTTTTGCTAGCAAATAGTTGAGTTAAAATACAGGCAGATAGACTCTCAATCCTCATCTTCAGGTGCTGAGTTATTTAACATACTGCAACAGACTTGTATTTAAGATTAATTATGTTTTGTAAACATTTGTTTTAATAATTCCTAAACTTTACTCACAAATTTTCTATTCTACTCTTTATATTTTCTCTGTTTTCTCTGTCTTCTTTTCTTTCCAAAAGTTCCCAAAGATTATTCCTAAAATATTCTTAGTCCTATAGTTTAATTGGAGGCAAATTTATCCCAGCAATTTTCAGGTCTGTGAATGTCCTAAGTAACTGGACATTAATAGATGACTACAACGTAATGAAACTCTACAATGGTTAGTGGTTTTGTAACTGACTCAAGCACAATTAATTTCAAAGGTTTCTAGAATTATAAATGTGACTAAAGTTGACCCCATTATTTAAACTAATATTTAGTATACATTTATAAAGTCTGATAGAGAATTGCCAAAAACATTGTATTAATGAATTATCAAATCTTATTAAAATGACCCTGGAAATCATCTGGTCCACATTATTATTATACAGAGACAAGGGCACTGAAGCCTGAAGTGGTGTCAAGATGTCCTGATAATTTTAAAGAATTGGTAAAAAATATTTCCAAACTTGCTGTTAATGTAAAAGTATTAAAATATGTGTTCGGGACATTTGGAGATTGGACAGACATTTTTCTGATATGGCTTCTAATATATTTGTGATCAAATGTATTATTCAAATCTTCTGACTTTTATTAAGAGTTTAAATCTGTCATGATTACATTGAAATGTATGAAACCATTTTCTTCAAGGTTCAGAATATATTTCGGTACATGGTTTGTATCACATGGACTGCTCTAGAAATACCAATTAATCATGTTGGTTGATAATGCTGTCCATATTCTTTCTTCTAAGCCAGGGGTCCCCAACCCCCGGGCCATGAACTGGTACCAGTCTATGGCCTGTTAGCCAGGTTGCAAAGCAGGAAGTGAGCAGCAGGCAAAGCTTCATCTGTATTTACAACCACTCCCCATCACTGGCATTACCACCTGAGATTTTGCTCCTGTCAGATCAGTGGAGACATTAGATTCTCATAGGAGCATGAACCCTACTGTGAACTGCACACGTGAGGGATATAAGTTGTGTGCACCTTATGAGAATCTAATGCCTGATGATCTGAGGTGGGGCTAGCACTGGGGAGTGGCTGCAAATGCAGGTTAAGATTAGCAGTAAAATGACTGCACAGTGACCATAATAAATCAATTGCTTGAAGACTCCTATCAAAACCTTATGAGTGAGTGGCAAGTGAGTTGATGTACTTGAATTGTGTAGTTACATCTGGTGGCAGGATTTAAGTCAGAATCCAACATTTATTTTAATTGGTGTGTGGTCCATTGATTATTTTATTTACCACTTCCATCTACATCTCTTTTTTTTTTTTTGAGTTGGAGTCTCACTCTGTCACCCAGACTGGAGTGCAGTGGCCGCTCCTAGCCACCGCAGCCTCGACTTGCTCCA